>CM040241.1:152823414-152875074 GCA_022545495.1 Chrysanthemum lavandulifolium | reverse complement strand
TTTTCTAAAATCGCTCGGCCTATGACTCATCTCCTTGAGAAGGATGCTCCTTTTATCTTCACACTGAGTGCATGAAGCTTTTGAAACATTAAAGAAAAGCTTACTTGGCACCATTCTCGTTGCCCCAATGGGACTTGCCTTTTGAGCTCATGTGCAATGCAAGTGATTTTTGCTATCGGTGCAATCCTAGGGCAGCGTGAGAACCAAGCATTTTCGACCTATCCACCACTTGAGTAAGACTATGACCGAGGCTCAACCCATTACACCACCACGAGAAGAAGAAGAACTAGCCGTGGTGTATGCGTTTGAGAAGTTTCAGTAGTACTTAATCTTGACCAAATGCGTGGTATACTCGGATCACTTTCGGCTCTCAAATATCTTTGCAAAACAAGATGCAAAGCGAGATTGCTTCATTGGGTTCTCCTCCTGCCGAAATTTGATATCATTATACGTGATAAAAAGGAGGCGAGAACCTAGCTCAGCGATCATCACGTCCTGCTCTAGAAAACCCTCACCGAAGATGTTTCGAGAAAAAGGAAATAAATGAAACATTTCTCTCGAGACACTTCGGTCGGTTACACCGTCGTAAACTCTACTACCCCATGGTTTGTGACTTTGCAAATTACCATGCGGGTAACTTCATAAAGTGAAAGAATATCGACCCAACGGAAGAACAAATTCTTTAAAGATGTTAAACATTACTTGGGCGACCCCTACTTATTCAAAATCATGCGGATCAAGTCATCCAAGCGGTGTGTTTATAGACGAGAAGCTATTGACATTCATAAAGCTTGCCATCTTTGGACCCATCGGGGCCATCATAGTCCAAACTACACCGCCAAAAGGTGTTTGATTCCGGGTTTTATTGACTCACGATTTACAAGGATGCCCACGATTTTGTCAAAACATGTGGCGGCTTGTCAACGTCACGAAATATCTCAAAGAAATGAAATGCATAAGCGCCATTCAATTATATGAGATTTTTGACATACGGGGCATTGACTTTATGGGGCCATTTCCATCATCTCGAGGAAACAAATACATACTTGTGGTGTTGACTATTTGTCAAAATGGGTTGAAGCGAAAGCTTTACCCGCTAATGATGCTTGAGTTGTTGTGAAATTTTAAAATCTCTTTGCTAGGTTTGGAACTCCGAGACTATAATCGGTGATCGTGATGCAGCATTTCAATTACCGGTTTAATAGAGTCATGCAAAAATATGGTGTAACCCACGTCTCTCTCACGCATACCACCCCGAACAAGTGGGCAGGTGGAAGTTTCTAACCGGGTATAAAAGGATTGCGGAAAGGGCGGTGAGGCGAAAAGCCGGTGCCTCTTGGTGGGATAAGCTAGATGGCGCTCTCACGGGCCTTCCGTGCGACTTATAAAACACCAATCGGGTGTACTCCACAACGTAGTGTCGGAAGGCGTGTCATCTGCCGATTGAGCAGAGCACAAAGCATCTTGGGCCTTGAAACATGCCAACCGATATTCGGACAAGCGGTGATCACGAGAAAAGTTCAAATGAATGAATTAAATGAACTCCGTGAGCAAGCATCCGAGAACTCTTTAATCTACAAACAAAAGACAAAGAAGATTCATGACTCCAAAATCAAGAACCGCGTTTTCAACGTCGGTGATCGAATCCTTCTTTTCAATTCAAGATTGAAGATTTTCTCGGAAAACTAAAATCCGGCTGTGCGGACCATTCACCATCACTAAAGTATTTCCTTATGGAACCATTGAGTTATCTCGGCCGATGGTCCAAATTTTAAAGTGAATGGTCATCGGTTGAAGCACTATTTTGGAGAGGACATTCCACACCATGGTTGTCCGGATCTACAAACTTTCCCCATGAACCAATGAATGAGGGGATCGAGTCAAGCTAGCGACTCGTAATAAAAAAAGATTAACACCATATGGGTTTTCACTCGTATTTACGACTCTTTCTACTTTACCACTAGTGTGGGGAGTTGCCCATTGTTGTATATCGGTTTCAAAAAAAAAAGTATGTATCAAAAATAAAATAATGGTAGTAGTATTTCCCTTTTCGTTCTATGTTTCGGCATAACAATGGTACTTTGAATATTGAGGGCAATATTCATTTCTAGTGTGGGGGAATTCTCGCGAAATTTTATCATGTAATTATACCACGATTCCCCGTTTTGGCCAAATTTTTTTTAGTAAGTGTTTTGCACTTACTCACTTCTGATTATCGATCGCCATGTCTAATAAACAAAGGATTGGCTAATCCGAGGAGCAAACCGGCTCTTGGTAAAGATATCTCAAATCAGTTGACGGCTTGCAATTTGCCCAAATTGTATGGTGTTCACTCACCATATCTTTAATTAGTGAAAAGTTGGCTAGCCATGCAAGTTTATGGCTTGTGGTAAAGCGGTTGGAAAACCATAATTGGTGTCGACTCACCAAAGATAATATTGAGAATTTATCAAAGAGTTGGCTAGTCCGAAGCAAGCGACACGGTAAAGACAAATCAAAACCGTTGAAAGTCGGTGATTTGCTCAAAATCATTTGGTTATCATTGTACCAAGGTTCTTACTTGAGCCCGAAACAATTGGCTACTCCGAAGTAATGGCTTTTGGTAAAGAGATGAAATCATTAATTTTTCATAAAAGATTGTTAGGGACTAGCAATATCTTAGTGTGGGGATTGATGAGTATGTAAATACTCATCATTTTGTACCTTTGGCAAAAACATCCAAAACACCGTAAAGCATCAAAATGATAAAAATATCACAAATAAGTGTTTTATGTGTTTCAAATGCAAAATACCAAAAGCGGTGAAAAACGTATCAAGTTTGCATAATTGGCGGTTTAGTCCCCAGTTTCAAAAGTTGTCAAAACTGGTCCACAGTAAATCAAAAATCCACCCCGAATGTACACCCAAATCGCCTTAGCCTACCTTGTGCACTCACTTTTAGTGCATTATTGTTATCATACTAAACCCTTAGTTCGATTATCTAGTTCTTGCATGGTTGCTAAGTCGGAGTCATATCTTTTTCTGCTTTTGGAATGATTGGGACTCATGGGTAAAGTTAAATTTTATGGGTGACGGAAAGAGCGTTAAATTTAAATTCCCTTTATTTACGTAATAATGTACTCCAGTGTTTTGATCTTTTCAATTCGGGTCATAATTAGTGTTAGAGTAATAAAAACTCAAGTGTGGGATGTGCCTATAAATCCCTTATATTTGGATGTTATCGTAAAGGATGGTAGATTAAAAGTGTATGCAAAAAAAAAATGATGAAAAAAATACGGGCTACCATCCTACATCTATCTTTATATTTATGTTTGTTTGTTTCAAAGTTGTCTAGCGTTTAGAGTCGAGTCTTGGCTTATAGCCATTCTTTTCATGCTTGTAACATAAAGATTTTTGACTTGCCACCACTAAATCGCCTATCCAACCAAACCCTTTGTTTCCCTGCTTAGTAAGCCTAACGTTACTACCCTTTAAAAGACCTCTTAGATAGTTACTCCTAGGTGCTTACGCAAAGCGGTGGAGGTTTGATCTAGTCTCAAGCCTATGGTAATCTATGCTATAACCGGTTAATGAGTGTTTATCTTCCATTTCCATTTGCTATATTTCATATACACGAGAGATGAGAGTATCCAAACACCACTTATGACCCACCAAAAGGCTTATGATCAATGAGAAAAGCCTCGTCCCTCTCGGATTCTTCGGATGAAGATGATGATGAAATTGACTTGTTTCCAATTATCAACTTGATCCCATGACCTACTTTATGCGACTTCCACTCCCAAAGGAAACCGAAGAATTCAAGCAAACAAAAGGAATGTTCAAGTGTCTAACTCATTTCCTATCAACATGGGAAAGAAGAAAAAGTGAAGAGATTGATTGCGAAGGAAAAAGCGAACTTTTGTCTCTTATGGTTATCTTGTTATGACATTTTAGATGTTTGTGATTGTTAAAACAACGTATGATCATGACTTTCTCTATTTTGTGTGAAACATCTTGGTTTGTAACATGCTTATTTATTTGAACATCTTTTCAAGTGTTAGACAATATCTTGATTGCTTGCTCTTATGTTATTTTTACATGCTATCCTTACTATGTTTTACTTGTATACATGTATACTTGTTGTAGAGATCATTGGTTTCAAAATTTGATATGTGGAACTAAGTTTTGTGGACTTTCTGTTAAGGATTCTGTCTCAGAAGCCAAATCCCTTGGCTATGACTAGCCTGATCCCTCAAGGGAAGGATCCAGAGGATCCGGGTAGATAAAAACTTATTTTATGCCTTTTAGCATCACTTCAACCTTCCAGACCTTATTAGACTAGTTGAACATACTATATTAGGATCACTTAGGTTTTCCTTAGGCTCGATTGATCCCACATTCACTCATGGATGACTTAGGATCACATTCAAGGTGTTTTTGATTTTCATTACTTCAAAACTCACCATCTTTCCGCTCAATGTTTACATTATTTCTATCATCTTAAAACACCTAGTTTGATATTTCTCTCATTTTTAACAAATTAATTTTACTCATTTTAAGTTGTTAACCTTAAAATGATCTAAAATCTTGTTTTTCATTTCTTATGATTTTTGAGGGATTTTCTAAATTTCTCCTTAATCACCATCTAGTTTCTACAACCATTTACCATCCTCAAAACTCTTAGTGTCATCCATGATCACCCATTGGTGTTTCTAAAACTCCATTTTCTCCATAAAAGCCATCACTGACTATTATTACTCATTATACTTGGCCATTTAAGTCTTCTACCATTTAAGACACCTTAGTAGACAAAATCACTCAGTATATGTAGGTACTAGATGCTAGAACTCAATCATTCCTTTGTTTTTCACCAACGATATCTGGATCCCTAGCTTAAAGCTAGTTAGATCCCTCAGTGAGGAAATGTTGGAACCGATTGCACAAAATGATTATTATTGTTAGGATTTAGAAAATCCATGTTAAAGTGTCGGTCACCCCAACTATAGTCTAGCATAAGTTAGCTCGTAGACTCAACGTTATTTAGTAAGTTTATATTAGTATAAGTAACATCGTGGAAGAAGAGCGGGTCTTTACCGGCTGTATGCACGATCCACGGCCCGTGGGAGAAGTAAATATGTAAATAGCCCTCTCCCCCAAGGAGAGGGTTGGATGTTCATAAGTAATCTAATTATGCAAGTTTGTTTCTCTCTAAAGACATCCCATTCTCTCTCTAGAAACTCACGTCCATATCACAAGTCTATTGTGGTGTTATGATATCAATAATCTTACAATTGGTATCAAAGCCCATGGTTTGATTAGCTCGTTGTATGTACATTTATCTTGGTGGTTTTAGATTGAAAAGTTGGTTTTGGAAAGTTTTTGGACTCATAAGTGGCTTCCTTTGATTCTCATGTTTGTGATGTTAAAGTAAGTGTTTTTAGGATAGTTATAACCTTCTAGGATCAAGTTGTGCAAAAGAAACTAATCAAAAACGTTCAAAAGGGTAAATTTTAGGTGGTTCTAGGTGAAAAAGTGTCTTTGTTCTTGATTGCGATTTGACAATCGGATTTGAATTCTTGGGTGCGTTTTGTCACAGCAAAGCTGCGATTTGATCGAGTTGATTGAATTTTGATTATTATATTAATATCGGGCTGCGATTTGGTAGGTAAAGGACAAAAGTACATGTCTGTTGAAGCGACTGCGTTTTGTCAACGTTTTGTGTGTTTGTTGTCTATGCGTTTTGGTATCTTGCATTTTGATAGGTTGCGATTTGGTGCGATTTGATTGTTGCGTTTTGGATTGCGATTTGACTGCGGTTTGTCAGGGCTTGGATATTCTGCGTTTTGTCCTTTGCGTGTTGTTGCGTCAAAACTTGGGATTAATCAACGTGTTTTGGTTTACTCTGCGATTTGTCGAGGTTAAATTTTGTCAATCATTGTGACTTGTAATTTGATTCAAGCGTTACCAATCACAATTAAACAACAATTCACCTAATCCAATCATCCCAATATCACTTTTAACATACAATCACTAATCATTGAATCGATCCAATTTTATCATAACACGTTCAAATTTCAACAACATCATGTCTTACGCTCCTGATTCGGTGATTTAGAAGTACTTAAATTATATGATCTTGTGACAAACATAAGAGTATTAGCTATCTTGAGCGGTTAAAGATGATTGAATCAACCAATGATGATGTGAGATCTTCGTGCTCGGATTCGAGAAGAGAGAGAAGTGCACCGATTCTGATTACAACATGTTCTTGCAAAGGAGAGTTGCATTGAACCTTTTGACAACTTCATTCACACCTCACGTTAGCCGAACTAGAAACAGATACACAATGGGAATCGAGCGAGCTATTAATGCACTTTTCGTCAAGAATTATCAACATTCACAGGCACATTGTTCTTGAACTTGGAACAATTGGAACAACAACTTGAGAGAAAAGGTTCAAAGGCGGTTCTAAAGCTGCGCTTGGTGATCAACAAACAATTTCGGTCATTCTTCAATGGTGAATACACTTCGGATTATGATAATCATATGACTAAAAAGTGCTTCAAGAATCACTTTGGGATGGAAGCAAATATGTTTAGAGAAACATTAATCCAACTCATGGATAATGTTAAGGTATATTGAGGAAAGAACACATAATGATGACAAAGTGAATGAGTGTGGGTGCAATTGAGAGATAGTTGTGATGAGTCGGGTAATGTATCGGTTGAAGGATCGGGTGTTCTTGAATGCGAGAATATCAAAGACAACCAAGAATGATGTAACTTGACTATTCGGTAACTCATGTCACACAAGAAGTGGATGCGACTATCGAAAGGTGAATGAACAAGCATCATATGTTGAGGTATTCTTAGCTGTTCAACATGATGCATCTACCAATATTCTTGTACAAAGCGATCACGTTCTTGAACATGACTTTCACAAATGTTATGTGAGTGAGGCTGAGTCTGTTATAAAGTGTTTCAAAACAGATGATGTGGTTGAAAAGAAAATTTATGATGAACTTTCAAACAAATTTTTACAACTTGAAAAACATTGCATTTCACTCGAACTTGCAATACAAAGTAAAGAAGAAAGTTTTCAACTTAACAAACCATGTAAAAACCCAGAACTTCCTGAATTCCGTGAATTTTTTGAAATTAACACTTTGAAAGCTCACCTTCTAGACAAAGACTCGACCATTTACAGTTTGAAGAAACTTATTTATGTCCTGAATGAGAAAAGTAATATAGTCAAGGCTAAACCTGATATCGAAGGTATCAAATCTAGAAATATCGAATTAGAACTTTGTGTCGCTAGATTACTTAAGGAAAATGAGACTTCGAAAAGGCATCACATTGACCTAAGTGACTCAGTCAAAGAAGCTAGAATGAAGTCTTTGGAACAAACAAACTCTTTGATAGTCAAAATTGATGAACTCAAAGCTCAACTTCAAGATAAGAGTTTCGCAATAGTTGCCTTGAGCTTAGGAAAACTGTAGGGAAAAGTGTGAACACTAAGTTTACAAAACTATCAATCTTGGGAAAGCCAATTTCTTATCCCAATAGAGACCTGTCTGTTGTTAGACAGCCTACTGCGTTTATATCCGAAAGAACAAAACCTTTAACACAAGGCATGCCTCCCAAGTTGATGAGAACAAAGTTTTGTCAAAACCGATCACTTCAAACTAATCCCAAGAAAATGAAAGATAATGCTCAAACTAAGGCTCAATCTTCTAAGACTAGGAATGTGAAAAAGTCTTCTAGTGCACTAAAGAAGTCTCAAAATGCTAATCCCTCCTAAGAAAATACTTAAGGACAAAACATCAAAAACTAGGAATAGAATAAGGTTACATCTTCCATTGTGCCTAAGAAGTCAAACACTCCTAGATCTTGCCGTAAGTGGATACCAATTGGTAGAATTTTTAAGAATGTTGGACTCATGGATTCCTACCGACAAATTAATCATCAATCGCAACACTAAGGTTGATTGTGGAATCCCCAAAATCGGATATTGTTGCTAACCCACATAAATACATACCTACTTGTGTTGTTAGTGCAGTTATTCCTCACTCATTTGCATGTGCATTGATCAATTCTATAAAGAAAAGACTCACGGTCCTAGAAATGTCGGGATTCAATGTAATTGGCACATGTACTATGATTAGATCAAGTTCGGGACTTGGGACAGTTCATTTAGAGTATTTCTCTTGTATAACATTTTCCACGTTGCAATATCTTTTATATTAATGAATTTATCGAGAAAATATTTTTTCTATGCATATCTTTTGTATCGATAACATCACGGTCCTAGAAATGTCATTCAATAAAAGTGTCTTTAGATGAAGTTAGGAAGTTCATGGGTTCTCAAAACATGCCTATGCAAATTTTTATATAATCATTTTATCACTATGACCAAAACTTTTAATCAATAGGAATCATGGGTGCAATTTTTCTTCAATTAATGACTCACATGCTTAATCTTTGAGTCATTGATTGAGGGGGAGTTATGTTCAAAATTTATGATTATCGATCAAGTTGCCTCATCTTTTTGAATTCTATCCCGGCTGTTATACCTGATGGGGGTATCAATCTTGCATTTAGTCTAATATGGTCTCATGTGCTGATTATGTGTTATATTTAGGATCTTGATTGCTATATGCTAATCGTTTCCTAGATATTCGTGTAATTATGGTCATGTCATTCATTATCCTGACTTGCTCTCTAGTGGCATTGTAACTCTAAAATGGTCATGATATGTGTTGTAAGAGCTCAAACTGAATAGATCATAACTAATGTACACCTATGGAAAGTAAATGGCTAAATTGTATAATGCATGAAAATATTTGAGGTTGAAAGTGCGATTTGTCAAAGAAAAGGGCCAATAATGTCAATTTAGGATAATCATTGCGGCTTGTCACACTCAGGGACCAAATCTGTCAATTTCTTCAAATTGTGTGTGGGAGTATAAATAAGCATGCGTTTTGACCAGTCAACTTTTCCAAACTTTTGTCAAACCTCATCACTCATCTTTCTCTCACTTGCCACTGCGTTTTGATCCTCTGTGACATTTGTGTGATTCCATCCTAGGTATAAACTGAATTGAGGCTTCATTTAATTTAGTAAATATCAAGTATTTCATCAGATGTCTAATTCGTGATCTTAATTGCATTTTCTAGGTATTTCATATCCGATCCCCATTGCGCTCAATAGGTTTGTTATTCCTTTAGGATTAATTACTGGGTCTAGACTATTTATTTGTTACATTTGCTTGTTATTTCTTTATATTGATTGCTTGTTATCTCTTCGTATAAGTTTTGCCCCTAATTCTGCGATTAGAAAAGTTTTGGTTTGGTTTTATGTTTATCACACTATAGTGATGATGTTTGTTGATGTTATAGCTATGATCAATGTGTGATTTATTGAGTTGTGGATAAGATGTTGAATCTAATGATTGTTGTGTTCTTACCGGCGATTTAATTAGTATTATTGGTTTCGTTTCTGTGTTGAATATGATATTCCTGGCTGCAATTTGGTAAAGATTCTTGTATATTTTTTTGTCAAAACATGCTTGTCTGCGTTTGGACAAAAGTATTCTTAAATGCGATTTGTTAATTGTTCTTGAATGCATTTTGTTAGAATTGTTATTGAATGCGTTTTGGATAGATATTCTTGGATGCGATTTGATTATACAGGTTTGATTGCGTTTTGTCATATATGTTCTTGACTGTGTTTTGATGTCTTGATTCTAAAGTGCGTTTTGATGATTGAATGCTTGAGTGCGTTTTGATGGAAATAATATTCTTTGTTGCGATTTGGTTAAGTCTCTTGAATGCGTTTTGTCAATACATACTTATCTGCGTTTTCATTAAAATATGCTTGGGTGCGATTTGACATATTAATCATCGTTGCGACTTGATCATAGTTTCTAGACTGCGTTTTGTAGGTTTAGGATTCTATGCGTTTTGTCGAAATCTCATGTCTTGCGTTTTGTCAATAAAAGATTATTTTATTATAAAATATAGGACCCACCATGATTATATTTTAATTACACTGCGATTTGTCATCCTAGACTGCGTTTTGTCTCATGCGACTTGGGTCGTTGCGTTTTGTCATAACTATGCGTTTTGACCTACTGCGTTTTGACGTAGTGCATTTTGATCTGATGCGTTTTGAACCAGTGCGTTTTGTCTTAATGTGTTTTGACATGCTGCGTTTTGACCTAGTGTGTTTTGACCCAATGCGTTTTGGCCTAGTGGTTTTTGATTGACTGCGTTTTGTCTTATGCGTGTTGTGTTCTCTCTGCGACTTGAGTAGATGTGCTATTTGTCCTGTTGCGTTTTGATAATTATATCTTAATTGCTGCGACTTGTTCTTACCATCTATTTGTCATTTATGCATTTTGTCCCTTGTGGTTGTATGATGCATTTTGTCCCAAATGTCATATGTATGTTGCAATTTGACCTCTTGAGATTTGTCATAAATGACTTGATCATCACAATTTGACAAAACAGAGTTTTGTGTATCTTGTAATGTTGATCAAAGTGACATATTCTCGGGAGTGTCCCTTATCTCTTTAAGTGCTTTTATTCTATGACTATGTCTTAGGATTACCCTTGCTTTGGTGTTCGATCTCATATGTTCTTATCGTCTACGTTGTATTTCACGTTTAACATTATTATCCTGCAAATATCTTTCTTTGTGTATGTGATTGGTACATATACTATGGCTGACATCATTGCACTGGTTAACCAAGCCACTACTGCCCACCTAGCACACGTACTGATGATGAAATTCTCCCTTATGCTGACTGGGTGCCTATTGGGAAGACAAACTGCTTTATAGACGTGGAAAAAACCCAACTTAACCCTATCTACAAAATTGCAGTGGACATACTGAAGAACACAAACTTTTTCGGTGCTCTGACGTTACGCTCCACAATCCCATCGATCTACATTCAACAATTTTGGGATACGGTCAAATGGGATAAGATCACAGCAGTTTACAGCTGTAAACTTGATGACACATGGTACGAACTCACCAAGGACACAATCCGTGAAGCCCTTAAAATCACACCAGAAGATCCAACTCACCCTTTCACTCCTCTACCAACCACCGACGAATTGATCAAATTCATTACTGACTTGGGATATCCGTATGTCATCAACAAGATTTCTGCAGTCATTACTAATGAAATGTTTCAACCATGGAGGCAATCACTACCATTCTAAATCTATGCCTCACTGGTAAAACATCTGGGTTCGAAAGACCAAGGGCTCTAATTCTACAAATCTTGTGGGGAGTGGTGAATCAAGCAAACATTGATTATGCTGAACGAATCTGGGAGGATTTCACACTATCGATTCACACTTTCATTTCTGATAAAGAAAAGACTTCATAAAATGTCAAAGGAAAGAAATCTGTGCATAAGCGGGTGATCCCTAGCATAAGGTTTTCCAAACTCATCATCCAACACCTTCAATCCAAGCATTAGTTCAATCCAAGGAGCGAATCTGCTCTTCATCTAGCCACATCAGAGCATATTTTTGGAAATCTGAAGTTTGTTGCTAAAGGTTCTACTTAGGAGATCTTTGGAAATGCGGTTCCAGATGCTCTTATCACTGACGATATGCTCAATGCCAAGTACTTCCAAGATTATGTGGACAAAGCAACCAAGACTAGTGCCTGTGAATGACCTAATCCAACACCAACAAAATCAACAAAACATCATCAAAGTCATCCAAATCATCCTATGCCACCCTTCCTAAGAAAGGACAAAATAAATCTTCTACTGCTAATCCATCTACACAAAGCAAGAAGAAGAGAAAGGGAGGAGCAGGCAAAGGAAGAGGGTCCAAGAAACAAAGGACCGAACTGGTTCTTAAGGATGTTGATGACATCAACCTACAAGAGGGCATTGATGCCAGTTTACGGGAACAAGAGGAGTCGGCGAGACGACCAAGGAAGGGTGTGGCCATTAGTGAACCAGACTCCGAGTTACGTCACTCCCTTCCAGTAGTTGAAGGTAAAGGAAAGGGAAAAGCAGTTGAGGAAGTTGTGCAGGTTGTAGAGACATTATTGACTATTTCTTCTCCAGCTCCCAAGACTACAAGTAAATATATACTCCAGAGACGAAGCACAGAGTTATCATCAGCAAAGGAGTTAAGTGGAGCTGAAGAGAAGCGTTCTCCAACTCCTGAACTCAATTCGATTCCAGTGACACTGAGTCAGATAATCAGGAGAACGAGGGTGGTAATGTTGATATGGATGAACCAGAAGTTCAGACGGAGATTCTTACTGAAGTTGGTACCATTATGAAGTCAGATTCAGGAAATAAGGATACAGAGATTGTTTTTCAAGATAGTAGGCTTGCTGTAGATGATTTCGTAAATCAATCTTATCCAAATATCCAGGAAAATCTCAAACAAATAACTGACAACCAATCACACCTGGATGATACAAACAACTTTCAACTTTAGGGACCAATTCATCAAAGATTGACCATCCGATGCTGAGTCTGATAAGACTAATGAAGAAAAAGAAGTAGTTTCTATGTATTTTGTCACCATTCAACATGATACATCTACCATTCCACCAATGTCGGTTCCAACACCAACTCCCTTAATAACAACACCATCAACTGCACTTCCACCTCCCATTACAACCGAAGCTACAACAACAACCGTTTCCACAACCATCATTGAAACAAGTGAAACAACACCCCCACCACCATCACCACCTACAAACACCAACTTAGAGCTGCAACTGAAAGATGCTCTGAAACGTCTTGAAGCCCTAAAAAATCATAACCTGCCTAACAAAGTTAAACATCACGATCTTCGTTTGTCAAAACTGGAACGTCTCAACTTTGACCATGAAGTGGTTAATGCAATTGAAGCAGAAGTCAAAGAAGCGGTCGAATGGGCTATGAAAGCTCCTTTGTATACAAGGTTCAGAGACCTCCCTACATCGGATATGAAAGTGATTCTCCAACAACGGATGTATGAGACTGATGAATACAAGGAGCATGAAGACCACACGCTGCTTTACGACGCTCTTCAGAAATCGATGGATCGTGATAACCATGTGCAGTTCTTGAAGGATATAGGTGAACTCAAGGAAAAGAAGAAGAGGAGATATGATTTGCCAAAACCACCATCTGGGGCTCCTCCACCTCCACCTCCTCCTCCACCTTCCGGTGGTGCAGGTTCTTCAGGAACTGGTGGAACTTCTGGCAGTTCAGAGGCTACAAAGACTAACCCACCACCTCCTACTCCACCATCATCAAGTCAGACCGGATCCTCAGTTAGCCAAGGTTCTCACAAGACAGCTAAAACTTCAGCCCATGCTGCCTAGACAACTGTTGACTCGAGATTCACACCAACTTTCTCTTCCATTCCCGAAGATCAAGAAATGAATGAGGAATCGATTCTTAGTCAAGAGTCTGATTCAGAAGGAGAGGATGTTTCCACCAGACATATTCATAAGGTGACTCGTAACGACAACTTGTGGAAAACATTCATGGGGGAAGATGGTGCTGAAAGTTCTAAGTCATCTTGGTCTGCTCCAACCAAGGAAATGACTCAGGATTGGTGGAAGGAAGAACGACCAGCAACTCCTGAACCTACTTGGACTATCCCTGCATCTGATCTGATCACTCCAGACCACAACTGGGCAAACACCATCGCTGCCAACCATGTTGCCCCACCAGAGGAATCTCTGCTAAACATAACCGGGGATATGGGAAGCTTCATGAAATGGTACTGTGAAAGGCAAGGGATATCAAAGCTCACACCAAAACATCTGGAAGGCCCAACCTATGACATTATAAAGGTCTTTCATCTGAACACGGCTCACTTGTAGTACCAAATGGAGGAGTGTTACAAGCTTTTGACATATCAAGTGGACGATAATATGCTCAAGTTCAACGTCAACAAACCACTTCTACTAGGAGGTCCACCTGGTCAAGTAACTATCCAAATCGACTTCTTCTTCAACAAGGATCTGGATTATCTGCGTGTCGGGAACAAGGGAAGCAGACCTGCTCTATCAATCTCTAAAATGAAAGCTGCCAACTATCCTGATGCTGGTTTATAGCAGATGGTTCCAGATCAATTCTGGGCTGAAAAAGAGTATGAGTACGACGTTGCTGATTCGTATGGAATCTTACACTGGTGGTTTAACAAAAAGCGCTTCTACATCGATAGACACGGTGCGGAGAAGAGTCGTAGGGATGTTCGAACACAAATGCATATCTTGAGTGTAGTTAGTGTGGAGATCTTTCCCATGTATGGATACAATTTCTTGAAGAAAATTGTCCTCCGCAGAGCTGATCAGAAAGACCATGTAATAGGGGAGAATGAATTCAAGAACCTGTACCCTAACGATTTCGAAGATCTTTATCTGTTGAACCTCCAAGGCCACTTTGATCATCTACCCCCTCGTGAAAAGAATACTCTTACCAGCAACAGTCAACTTATGGATTAGAGGTTTAGTCATTAGACAAAGAGTTGGTGACTTTCAGCTTGGGATGGAGAGTTACCAGACTCAAGTCAACCTAACTAAGCCTCGATGGGAAGCTACAAGTTTTGAATTCAAGCATCACTACTCAGTAATCGATTCTCCACGAGTTGTTCTCTACACTGACAACTACGGGGCCATGATTCTCATGAGGCTTTGTGAGTTATACAAATTCAGCGATGGTACTCTTCGTCAAATTGAAGAAACTTTAGATTACCGGGTGAAGGAGTACAAGCTCAAGATGAGACCAGGGACGAGTACCAGGTTTTGGACTGCAAAGGATGTGGAGATGAGTGAGGCCTTCATATCTGCTATTGGGAAAAGGCTCAAGACTAGGAGAATCTTTCGAAGCTTGGAGAGTTTTGTAGGTGGAAGAGTTCGAGAAGGGCATTACAAGCTTCTACATAGAACTGAATGATCATATCCTTTCTGTGGTTGTTATTATTTCGAACTTTTATGAGTGGTGTGGTGTTGTAATAAGAACATACATAACTATACAATATATAGTAATGTTAGGATTGTGGCTTGTAGTCTACCTCTCAAATTGAGGGGGAGCACTGTAATTTTTCTTGTCAGATTAAATAAAATCATACCACATGATTCTCCAATTTTTCTAACATATTTAAATCATTTGGGATCCAAAATCTCAAAGGATTTGATATTTTTGATCGGGGGAGAAAATGTGATATAAATATGAAATATGATAAAATGTGATTTTTTATGACTCAAAGTATAGGCGGCTCTCCCAAATGTGCTAAACATTTTCATTTATTGATGCACATATTGAGGGGGAGCATTTAAAAATTATTATAAAAACTATCAAGGTACTAAAGCATCAACGTTTTATCACAAGTACCTTGATTGATTTTAAATGGTTTCCATATGGCAATTGTGATCATGAAAAGCGCTTCAAAACACTCCTTCCTCCATGTGTTAATGTATCTCAAAAATCCACGATGCACATGTTGAGGGGGAGCATTTATAAAAACTCAAACGAGCATTTCTTCCTCCATGTGCAAAATGATTTCAAAAGCCTACGCACATGTTGAGGGGGAGCATTTATGAAAGATCAAAACTATTGAGGTACAAAATGCTTTGATTTCGTATCACAAGTACCTTGATTGATTTTCTAAATGATTTTCATTTGGGTTCAAGACGGAAAGAACTGTACCACAAAGACTGACCATTTTACTTTATGTATTGAAGTTATAAGGATGGTATGGTTAGGTATTAGTTCCCATGATTCCGCCAGAGCCGGAGGGATCTACCCAGAGACAATCCACTAGATAGTGTAGAAGTCCTTAGGTATGATGAAAAAAGGAGAAAACTGAGAATAAGGGAAGAGTGTCGACTGAGAGAGATCTAGAACTGGAATAAACCCAACAAGGTTCTAAGTAATGAATTCTCGATAAGCACTAAAGGGGTTGAAGAAGGAAAAATAAATGAAAAGTGAAAAGGGTGAAAAGAAATAGCCCTCCAATAATTCAACCTTAGGGCAAAAACCGGGTTCAATACATATGCTACTGGTGGTTACTAAGGTAACGCTGGTATTGAAGACAAGATGTCATGGACCCAGTGACGCACTGCACTAAACTTCCCAAGATACTCAAGTTCTCTTAAAAGGACTTGTTTCATTCTCACGGGAAACCTACATAATCTATCGACTTTCTCTTAGAGATAGTTGATATTGAAGAAGGAGACCAATGCCCTAGTCTCCGCATAGGAAACCAAAATGCACTATTGAGTCTAGAGCCAATAGATCATTAAATAATCTCATTAGGACACACAATCTATGAAGATTTGTTGTTTCACACAATGCGAAAAGTAAGAATATATATATTGAGAGTACTACGCATTATCCTTGTGGTATTTGCCAGAACATCCGAGTGATACTTAAAGTATTCACGATGAAGATGGAAATCCTTCTAGAGCCAACATCAAACAAGCTCTTGGTGGGTGACATATGAGATCCATCATGGATCAAGCTTGTGACAACTGGATAGAAACAATGGGGCGATTCACTCTTGAATCAACCTTGATCCAGGAAATGGACTGACATATACTTTTGAAAAACCTTTCGATGTGCTCTACAATTCTTTTCTCTTGGCACATCGAATGAGCATTATTTTCTCAAACAAAAGTATTTTTGATTGAAAATTGATCTTTCTCATAAAACCTTCGTCGTATTGCAAAACTCTTTCTCTTAAGCAATACGCGATTGTTTTTCAAATCAATTTCTCATCAATCAGTGAATCTCAATTCGCTGGTTCACTCACTCCGTGTTTTCTGCTTTGAGATGCTCCGGTTTGAGAACGGCTAGTACAGTTGCGAAACCCTGTCAAGGAGATTCTTTGGAATTCTACCTGATCACAGGCAGTCTTTATACTGATCAACGGGGAACCGTGGTTCTTGCAGCCATATTCAACGAAAGTAAACAAAGACGCTTTCGTGTGTTTTTTCCTAACTGTCGTTTGCATGAACTCCTGATGATTGCAACTGATAACCGATGAGACGTCAATTCATAACCGCATGCTCACATCTCATACTCATATTTGAAGAAAATCATGATAATCAAAACATACAACAAAGCTTCCGCATCTATGATGAAATGATGTCATGATCCAAAACTGTGAGCATGTCGGTCCAAAAGTCACAACATCACATAATGGCAATACTTCATAAGATGAGCTGGAGATTCAATGTAGCTGATGATCTCAAAGAAAGCTCGTGATCACATGACAAATAAACATTCAAGCCAAATAAGCACTACTGAAAAAGCAAAGTTGATTATATGGAAGCTTCATAGTCTACGAGCTCGAGTATGAAGTTAAAGATAGAATGCTAGGATCCAAAATGTAATTTTTGGGGTGATCTCCCTTAGGAGGAGATTGTTAGGATTTAAAAAATCCATGTTAAAGTGTCGGTCACCCCAACTATAGTCTAGCATAAGTTAGTTCGTAGACTCAACGTTATTTAGTAAGTTTATATTAGTATAAGTAACACCGTGGAAGAAGGACGGGTCTTTACCCACTGTATGCCTGATCCACAGCCCGTAGGAGGGCGTAGAAATATATATAAATAGCCTTCTCTCCACAAGGGAGAGGGTTGGATGTTCACAAGTAATCTAATTGTGCAAGTTTGTTTCTCTCTCTAAAACATCCCATTCTCTCTCTAGAAACTCACGTCCATATCACTATCTATTGTGGTGTTATGATATCAATAATCTTACATTTATCACTTGATATAATCATTTCAAACCTTCTTAGTTAATCTAAACACTCCACATTGTCTTAAATGACTCTCTAGAACAGATCAACACTGTAGTTGACTTTTGTGCATGCAAATCATTGCAATTTGAAGAATTTTAGTGGTATAGGCTTTAATTCACTTGACTAATTTCTCTCTTCATAAACCACTTGTGTTTGTGCTTCCAAATCACAATCCAAACACTCATTCTCAGTAGCAAAACTTCTTCTTTCAACTTTTACCTTTTACCATTTTACCATGAGAAAAGCACCTAGTGCAAACTAATCAACCAAAAGCTCTCCAAGGAAAATTACTCGTGTTGTCCATGAAATTTCATCAACCGAGTCATCACCCAACAAAATTAGAGTTCCTCTCCAAACAACTCTACCAATTAAACCAACTCCTCAAAGTCTTGTTTCCACCAAACAACTTTTGCCAAACACCACAATACCTTCAAAACCAAATGTTGGGTTCAGTAAATACCCAAACCCCTTAAGTCTAGGATTTGAATAGAAAATATCCTAAGTGTTTAATCCTTAAACACTAAAAAGTCACTGAGCGCATGGTCTCTCAGTGAGCTATCTTCGGGATACTCAGTAAGAGGCAAAGAATAAGTCTCTCCGCTCAGTAAGGCGGAACTTAAGGGGTGAAGACTGAGTCAAGAAGAAGATGGTGGATTCAGTGAGTGATGACAATAACTCATCAATCTCAAACTCCTCACCAACTACTAACATTGAAGACAAACTAAAGATCAAGATTAAGGCTATGAAGATCAAGAATGAGCGGGACAAGGCGGGATAAGTTTGAACAGATAAGACGAAGTCCTTATCAACCAAAGTCAACTTTCCCTGAATGGCTAACTGTCAGGCTCAATGTCATCACTGACTAGAAGAAAGCAGCCTTGTCACTTACCCAATATAGCCTTTGTAAACAGAGACAAAATACATCTGTAACCTGTCAGTTTGTCCTCTAGGAAAGAGTTAAAAACCATACTTGTATAAATAGCATAAGAGTTGGAGTGGAAGATTTGAAGCTTGTGGATTAATTGTAAAACACACACACAAGCCATCTTCCACTCCTCCAAATACAACTCTGTCCCCGAGATAGCTCGGTGGTTCCTTTTAGTTGTGCTCGTGCTTAGCCCGAGCTTAGTGAGAGATACCATACTTGTCATTTCAATCCCAAGTACTATTCCGCAAGTACTTGGGTAATGTATTCTTTTTTATTTATTTCTAATAAAGAATATTAATTTGAAAAATTATTCAGTGTGTTTTTTACTTGCATAGTTTCAGTCATTGTTCACAATCTGTTTGTTTATTACTTTTAACTGTTTTATACGATTGTGAAACGGAACAACACCAAACACTCCCACCTCTACTAAAACAACCAAACCTTAACCTCTAGAACCTAGAGTTCTCTCCTTCACCACACCTCACTCATCACCAAACCTATACTCTCTAGAGGATTTGCCACCTAGGCCTTCTCATCCACCACCATTGCCCACATTTTCATCAATTGAGAAAATGGTACCACAACAACCTTCTCACCAAAACCTCAGTGTTGGAACTTCACTAGCACCCATGTCTTTTTTTCCTTCACCCTCAAATGGTCCATTTTTGGATTATGAGATACTTCCAACCTCAACAACCGTATCACATGGATGTTGACACTTCCTTACCTCCACCACCAACACATATGCCACCACCTTCATCCTTTGTGGAACCACCACCTTCTTCATCAAACTTACCTCCACAATCTTCTCCATTCTTACCATACAAATCAAACTTACCTCCACAAACTTCTCCATTCTTACCATACAAATCAAACTTACATCCACAAACTTCTTCTTCCTTTGTGGAACCAACACCTTCTTCATCAAACTTACCTCCACAAACTTCTCCATTCTTACCACTACCATTTCCAAGCCATGAAAATGATTGCTATCATTGTCAATGTAAAACCCTAAAAATATAAAAGCATAATAAGACCAGTTTACCCTTGAAATCAAAATTATTAAAATACGTTTATGTTCATTTAACGAAATTTAAAACTTAACTTATCTATAATTAAAACTTAACGAATATGTGTACGTGATCGACATGGTACGACGAAGATTAAACGTCTCGCGTAAATCGTTTGGGCCTTGTTTTCGTTAATGGTGAACCAAAGTTGGGTCGTTCGTTTTGTTAGCTTGGACTCAAGCCGAGAGCCCAAGATGGGTGTGTTGTTTGTGTTCGGTTGGACCCAAGCCGAAGCCCACACCCTCTCAAGCCTAACCAAATTTGTACCACTATAAATACAACACTTTAACCTCAAATTGAAACCCTAGTTTTGCCTCTTTTGTTTTTATTGTTCTATTCGGCAAGCCTAACTCCCCTTGGTGTCGAGTTTTGTTCCACGAGCTAAGGTATAACATGTTTTCTCGTCTCCTTTGATAACACCTTACGTTAATACATATTGTATCATGTTTTGTTTATTCGAACTGTGTTCTTTTGGTCGAGCCGTATGAAAACAAAACAACAACATAATGAATTGAACCTTATAAGTATTAGAGAACATGTTATGTAATACGTATTGTATGAACCGGTTATTAAGTATGTCAAGCTATATATATAACCGAATCACATATATAAATGTTATCATGCCTAATAAATTCGAAACCCTAATTGGAATGGAACCCTAAGTGTAATTAATGGTCTAAACATGTGATTATAATGGTTTTAATAAACCCTAAAATCGACAGCATCATATGTCGAACTTGTGCGCTATAGATCGAATTTTACAAGTGCAATAATCTGGGTTTTTGTTGGAAAAGTTTATTTTATGTCTTAGTTAAGTTTTTCAAGTGGTTTGGTCGAATTTGGAGTTGTCTAAGTCGTATTTTTGAATTTTACAAGATCAAGTGTCAAAGCTGAGAAAACCGGTCTGAAATTTAGGTTGGATTCATCTAGGTGTTATCTGATGATACTTGCATGTTTTTGAGTGATTCTTGAGTCTAAATTGTAGTACTTTGAAATAGCTTTCTGGAAAAATAAGTCTTGTGTCATTTTCAAACGTGGAAGTATGATTTTTATATTTTTGGAGTTAGGGTGTCTGAATCTAAATTGTTGAGTTGAAATTTATGATGTAGTAAATGATTTTAGTATTTAATCTATGAGATTCTGGAACTTTCCTTTGGTGGATATGATATTTATATATGGTGTGACACCTGTAGCTTTTGGTTTGATGTGTTGAGTAGGGTAAGTGTTTGTTGGGGTCATACTTTTGTGTGTGTAAATCTGGGTGAGTTCGGACAGTCTCGACTTATGATTTTCCGAGGTCATTTAGCATGGAAATAGAACCCACCAATTTTTTTAGAGTCTCTTAACTCATATGGGAACCCCTGGGATTTTGCTTGATTTCATTTGAGCTAAGTAAGTATTTTATAAAAAATCGCTAAAGTCTGGTCCGAATATGAGTTTAAGAAACTGAAAGTTAAAATATGATATCAATAGGTAACACACTTACAAATGCATAAGAAGCTTATAAAATGAGAATATACTTATAACTCTAAGAATGTTAATGCGATTAATCCGTTATAGCTTTAATGATGCTAATAAGTATTAAACAAATCCTAATCCGTGTAGATTCGTTGAAGGAGACGCGACGTTGTATCTTCGTGTTCATTCATTCGTTTGCTTTTCTCTCATTTGCTTTAAGGTACAGATATTCTGACCTTTTCAGTAAAGGTTCCTTATGACGTTCTTTTCGTTAGCTTTCCTATTTTACTTATTAGGATTTCCTATGCCATTGCTATGATTCCCTCTGCTTATGTGAATCTGTTTCAATCTCTTTTGTTAAACCTGTCAGATTCGATATGAACTTACGATTATGAACTTCGATTATGAACATTTGATTATGAACTTCGATTATGAACATTTGATTATGAACTTGATTATGAATGTGTGATATATGATCGTGATATGAACCTTTGACTTGAACATTTGATATGAACCCTTCGATTTGTTTGATCCGTTGTTTATCTCGAAACTTCATTTAGTGAACCATGAAATATCTTATTTGGACCTTATGATATGAAACCTCGATATATATATATATATCTCATTGACCTTTATGATGAATTATGATCCGTGTCATTTATGACAACTGCTTGACCTAAGTTAGTTTGATACCCGAGCCAATATTTCACTAGTCATGGGGTTCCATGTCCGTCGATGATGCACCTCCGACATGACTCTAGGGCGTAGAGTGATGTTCGCCACGTCCCTTTCCGTTATTTGTTTATTGATAGTATGGCCACTATCCGTCCTGCTGGGGTATGGATGCATCCTAGATCCGATATGTTATCCGATATGATTTGTCGGTGAATGATGTCGTATGCAATACGCGTCTTCACAAAATTCGGGAGCTAGCTACTCCAATTAGTTTATGAGGTTACCTTCCAAGAAGAAAGATATTTCGATATGATATGTTCGGGCTCGTGGTAGTTAACTAAATCTTTATCTGTTATTTCTGTGTTAAGTATTCCGATTATGATTCGGTATGTTCAAGTGTTTATAATTATGCGCTAGGCTTATTATATGTTATTACATGTGTTTATGCTTTTGTATGTTTATGAGACTACCGTCGGTTATGCTAAGATATGATTAATATCTTTAAACATGATTCGCATGATGTCATCTGATGTTATGTTAGTTTATCGTTATGTGAATTCGTTGATCTGTGAGATGAATGTGATAGTGAGAAGGTAAGTATCCTGAAAGTTAGTAAGTATGATTGTTCAGTTAATCTGGTGAACTTTGCCTATACGTTAGGGTATCTATCTCGCTTATGTTTGGTCGCTATGTTAAAACTCACGATGTTAAAATTTGATCCGAAACCGGTTTAGCTTATGATATCCGCTCGATAATTGCTAATGGCTATGTTATGTCTTTGTCTATTGAGTTATAGTTTGTCTACCGTGTTTTCGTTCGTATGTGTGACCGCCATGTTTAAATTTCGCTTATACTAAAGTTTGATCCGGGAAAATGGTTTAATTTATAATGTCCGCTCGTTAACTTACTATCCGCTATGTTATGCCTCTAGTTCATTTAATTATAGTTTTTGTAAGGTGTTCTCATTGGTATGTGTGACTACTATGTGTTGACTGTTGTTTTCCATTGCTATGATACTTGGTTAAGTTTATTAAATGTAACTTATCCGATTTGTGTGAATGTCATGTTTACTTCATAGAAATTGTTTCATTAGTTTTGATATTTCGTTTGGCTTATATGCACTCGAATTTCTGATTTAGTTAAGGTCCGTTATTTTAATGTGTTTGCATTTGTGTCAACAATGTGCTATGTGTTTGTTCTTATTTTATTATTTGTTCTTCCGGATTTTGTAATTGTGTTTCGCAGAATCCTCCATGATTCATTGAATCTCATTCTGCTACGACTTTGTTATTCGTTTCTTTGTTTCAATTTTGTATTTGCTTTTGTTTAGTTTTTGTTCTGCTATATCCGCTCACTGGCTTTGTAAGCTCACCGCATTTTCTTTTCTGCTGCAAGGGTTTTAAGCATTCAAGATGAGCTTGTGGGATGGCTGATCTGGGTTGAGAGTAGAACTGAGAGCAAGTTTTGACTATAGAGATCTTAGATTTATTTTGATTATTAAGTTATTTATGTTTTCTTTTGATTATTTTGTAAAGGCTTCCGCTATTGTATATTATTTAAAGTTCTGATATGAAACCGTATTGTGATATCTTTACCCTTGTCGGGTTGGGGGTGTTACAGTCAACATGTCCAAGGGTTACTCCATGAACTACGTAATGAAGCACATTTCATGTTCTATCACCTTCTTGAGCGTCTTGATGAAGTCAACAAACATAACCGTCCCTAAACCTTAAAATGCAAGCACAAGTGGTGTTCTTTCTAGTCTTAGGCACAACTTAGGTTGTTAGGATCTTTTCTTATTTTGTTACATGTTTGTATCATTTTTTAGTTTTAGAGAACTAAAATATGTGTATCATTTCTCTCATTTTATTAAATGAAACTATATGTTTGTATGTTATATGCTTATGTGAACATGTTTGGTGCAACAATATACGACTTACTTGGACTATTACGTCAATATTTGTGTCTATATTGCTGCTACTAAGCTGCAGGTACCAGAATCCCTCAACTTTGTCTTGGCGGATCCCTCAAGTGAAGGATCCGCAGAACCGGTGGATGTAAATGTTTTGCGCCACTTTAAAGTTCATTTGCAGAAACAACGCACCATATACTTGTTTTCTAAACTTTGTTTTATAGATTTTCAAAATACACATGGAGACCTTGACGCCCTCAACAAGGGGGAGCTTTTCGTCAAAGCAAAACATTGCAAAATACTTGCAATACACTCGTTTAGTCTTCTTAATTATTTGACGCTCTCATCAAGGGGGAGCATCTGTCAACAGGGAGCTAAAACGAGACTCTTTTCTTACCTTACTACTTCTTCGCTCTACACTTCTTTATCTAAATCTTTTTAATAAATTTCTCACTTTATAAAGTCTTTTCTTAAAACTCTTTATAAATATTTCTTTTCTACTATATGTTTTTACGCTCTTTTGTTTCGACAAAAAGGGAGAAGAGAGTAAAAACTCCAATTCGGAATTTTACGAATTTTATTTTTACTTAAAATAATTTTATGTTTTGTCATCAACAAAAAGGGGGAGATTGTTAATACAAATAAACTATAAAAACGTTTATTTATATTTTACGATCTTCTAATGTTTTGTCGATAACAATCGTAAAATCATTTTAACGAAATAAATAAAATACGTAAAAGCCAATAGTTTACTAACACACTTTTACTAAACATATAAAATCATCAAAATATGTTTAGTTGAATAAAGTTATATAAAACCAAAACCATTTTTATAAAACACTTACAAAGTAATTTTGATTACTTATATTTTATAAAAATGTATATGTATTTAGTATAACTTGTAATGGGTAAATGATGGGTAAAGACCAAAGTCCATAACCCATACCCATGGAGCATGATCTATGACGCATGATCCATTGCATGTCATCATGCATGAAATCATGTTGTGTATTATTCAGGACCCATGACCCAAAGTCCATGACCCATGACCCAAGACCCATGACCCATTGACTAGGTACAATGTATCTAGTTGGGTATCCATGATCCAAAGTCCATGACCCATGGTACATAACCAATAACCATAACCCGGTTTGCAACCCAAATCCGGACTAGCCTGACCCAGCTGCCGGATCCCTTAGATTTCATTGGCCGGATCCCTTGGGTAAGGGTTTGTATTCTCTTTGGGTTAGGAATGCAGTCTTATCTGATCTAGTATGTACATAGTGTTGAATGCTTAGCTAGCTAGTATATGGATTGTATGTTTAGTTTAATTGTTGTTGCATTCAGACTGGTTTCTTAGGGAATGTCCCAAGTCTCAACTGTTCCAACTTGTGATTGATCGTTCAGTGTTTACGTGTAATATATTTTCACAGTGTCACGATTTTTTCCCCCCGCTAAGCGGTGTGCACAAGACAACCAACACAAAAATGTGCTTCACGTGTGGTAGTGTTCAGTTGTTATGGCTTTGGCGTGTGGTGCACACCCTTCACGTATGGTGGTAACGCCAAGTCTTATATTCATATGTACTCTTTTATACGCAAAAAGCTTTGTTACCTTTGTGCTCGTAGGTGGTTCATAACTTGATATTAACCTCTTATTACTAGGTGAACCCCATTAAATTTTAACATACATGTCATAAACAATTTGTTGGTTTCTACATCACCCGTGTTTTACAATGTTTCTAACACTTGGTGAGATTTCTCATTGGAAAAAAAAATCAATGTATACAATTCCTTATAAAATCACTAAGGAGTTGATTTTATAAAGAATTGTATACATTGCTTTTTTGATAAACTTTTATCAAGATTGAAACCCTCTTTCCTTGCAATGATATTTAAGTGATTTGTATGCTTGTCGCACACCAACATAGGTTGTTCACATGAATAAGGTGATGATGCCGTTGGTGTAGTGTCGTCGTTATCTCAAGATAATCACAATAAAATTGTTGAAAATGATCAATTAACCAAACGAATTCAATGAAGCTAGTTTGTACGTTAATTGTCTCTCTAATACACAAGCTGGGTGTTGCATCTCGATTATTTTTGAATTAACTGTGTGTTCTCTTTTAAAAAACACACAATTATAAGAACTTACAAGGTGATTTGGTTTATAATGTTAGATAAACAAATACTCCGTATCATTTTCTCCTAACTTAAAATGCTTAACAAACATAAAATGCGTACCACATGATAGTATGTTCTTTTATGCATTTGTTACTTTACAATTAGTGATAAGTTTTTTCAAACTTGTTTATCATCATGCCCAATGACCTTTTGTACAAGTATACTATTCAGACCGTATTTTCTACTTCTCTATCAAAACCTCCAAAACGGGACCCGGTGTTTTGTGCAAGGCAATGAACTTCAGATTTTTTTACAAAACATTTACTACTACATAGAATAGTATGTCGGAATATCCCATAACAAGAGAAAGAAAAAATCTGAATCAAACTAGTTTAATGGTTTGTGCTCAATGTGTCCTTTTGTTACAAGCAATAGAATTATGACACCCACATTTAAACATACGTTTAAGCATGAATTTTTCTTTGTTAAATAGATATGTAAAAATAATATTCTTTGTCACAAATCTCATAAACTTTATCTTTTATAAATTCGAGCTCCAACTAAAAGTATTATAAAGGTCTTTTTCTAATCAAAATTCTATATAAGAAAACAAATACTTTTTTTCAAAAAAATAAAAATATTCCCTCGTTATTGAAACAATATTTTTTCTTAAATGATTTAAATATCAACAAACAATTGAGTAGATGATTTGATAGAGAGCGTCTAACTTATGCTTTGCAAGACAAGCATTAAGACACCCAAAATATATTAGAACCCACAAAAATACATAAGAATCATATAAAAATACGTATACGTATTTTTATATGGGTCATATGTATTTTCGTTGTATTTTTAGTGTGCTTAACTTGTGCCTTAAAAAAAACCCTTTATAAATAGTATAACTGTTAATGCACTGATTAAAATGTGCCAATAAAAAATAGAGTGTGCAAATCATTTTCCTAAAATAGTACCCTAAAAACCTTATAATATTACTCAATCCGTCACATAATAATTGCTCACTTTGACTTTTTTTGAGTATTTTTAGCTCAATTTTGACCACTAATATTTTTATTTGTGTTATATAATACTTGAAGGAAATTATACCGATGAAAATATATTTAAAACCCGATTCATTCATATATTTTTCATAAAGTATTATATAACACATATTAAAATCTTTAGGCTATGCATAATTGTGACCCAAGATGGCATTGATTTTTATATCGACACATCGTTTTTTTTTCTCGATCGGTCAACCGATTGAAAACCTTCATTAAACTTTATGGCAGTTGAATAAAAAGTATCCAAAATCAAAATGACTTTCTTATTTATTTTTTATTTTTATATCAAAAGTAACAAATGTGTTTGTTTTTTGTGAGTAAACAGTCGGTCGACCTTGAATAACCGATCAATCAACCGATTGAAAACCTTACCATTATGCATAGCTTTATGGTCAAAGTTGAATAAAAAAAACTAAAAAAAAATCAAAATGCATAATTATTATAGCATGTAGGTAATAGTATTTACAATTAAAAATACGCGTGTAATAAATTTTGTCTAAAAAAAGGTTTTTAAAAAGTTTCAAATAGTAAAGTCACTAACTACAACATGACTAGATAATTACTCAACAACCAGAAAAAAGCCTTTAACTTCAAACTAGTTATCATAACAACACACACCACTGTGTTGAAGGGTACAAAAATGTACTATTCACAACCGTACTTTTTCCTTCCCCATCATAAATTCCCCAAAATAGGACCCGGTAGTCCTCCTCAAACCAAACCTTAATTTCCCTTTCTTTTCACATTAAAATAAAAATAAAAAAAACCAAACACCGGATCCCAATAAAAGAATATTAAGGTGAGCTCAAATTTCACGTCTCTAAAACCACTTAAAAAAAAAAATAAACAAATATTCTTTTCCTTCTTTCTTTCTTATATTTTTAACAAAAATTAATAAAACTCAGTTTCAAGCCCTAAAAAATCTCGATCTCTAGATTTCCTTACATGTTTCTTAATCGACATCGTAAGCATCTGTTTTGTGGTATAATTATCACATTTCATGATTCTCGGGGTTTAATTTAACAATTTAGTCAATTTTTTTAATTTTTTATTTTATGTCTAGTGCTGTTGTTGTATTATAATAAATAAATGCTGTTAGGGAGTTTGTTTGTGGTGGTTGTTGTTGTGGTGGTGGTGGTTGTGTTTTTTATTAGGAGGAAATGGCGGGAGTATGTGGAGAGAAGTGAGGAAGTTAAGAGGTTGTTGTTTTCGGCTTCCGAGGAGTCGGTTCGTGTCGAGTTTGAGGAGAGGGGGGTTTATAATTATTACAGTGGTGGTGGTGGGGTTTCGGATGATTTTTCGGCTGTTTCGAGTCCGGTTTCGGCTCCGGTTTATGGTTCGGGGTTGGGGTTAGGTTTGGGTGGAGTTGGGAAGATGCAGTATCAGTGTGCGGTTTGTTTTAGTCCGACTACTACGCGGTGTTCGAAGTGTAAAGCTGTTCGTTACTGGTAATTGTCTTTTGATTTAAGTTTTGGAAATGTGGATAATTTTAAGGTTTTTTTGTGTTAATTTGAGTTTTCGTGTTTGTTTTCGTGCAATGAAGACGTAGGTTACTTAAATTAGGATAGAAGTATGTTTTAGACTGAGGATTTAACTATTTTTGTGTGGTGTTACATATGAAAGTACAATTATGTTCTACTAAATATGTCATTATTTATGTTAAAACGCGTTGCAGTTTGTTACTATAAAAGAGATGTAGGGCATGGAAGTAGGGTAGACAATGTTAGAAGATGCACATCTAATATTACCATAAATGGTAATAGTCTTTAACTGCATAATTGAGCTGAATGTTGTACTTACACCATTTTTTGGTATTTTTTAGAAAGTTGAGTATATCCTTTTATCTCGGGTTAAATTTGAAGTGAAATTTTATAATTTTGTTGAGGATGGCCTGATGATATTAAAAAGAAAAATACTACATTAAGAAGTGTCTCGCCAAGTTTTTTTTAACTGAGTATGCTTTTAACTTAAGATAAAATAGATAACAACTACAGTACTTGATTGTGTTGTTTTTTTTTTTTTTTGGTACTTTTGAAAACCAAATAGCTCGGATGAGGTTTATAATGGAACAATGCAACATAAAGTACTAGCTTGTTTATATTCCATCTGTTATTAACTTATTATGTATATGTTTACTTGCTAATTTCGCCATTATAGACACTGATGTTTCGTGACATTGAAAGAATTCTTTTCTTTTTCGTATGTGACTGAATTTAGCATTCTAGGATTTAGTTTCAAGCATATCATTCATTATTTTACATTTGAATTTCAGCTCTGGCAAATGTCAAATCATTCACTGGAGACAAGGTCACAAAGATGAGTGTCGTCCTTATGTTTCTGTTAATCCTTCCGATGATGTGGGTGGCAGCCCTTTTAGGCAAGGGGGTCGTAAAGATCTCAATGATGGCTTTGGTAGCGAAGCTAAGCAACCTGCTACACTGCTTTCAGAAGATTTGCATCACAAGGGTGATGTTGGAGTTGAATCTTATGCTCGTCAGCATGCTACCAGTTCTACATCTGAAGTAAGTACCCCTGTTTCGTACGAGGGACATTCCAACTTCTCTACCCCTACCAAATGGCCTGCTGGTGTTACCTTAGAGAGCTTTGAGACAGAAAAATCAGCACACCAGACCGTGGTCAGCTCTGCAAGGAAGTCAACTGTTTTGGGGAATAACAGTCGGACAAAGTATAATCTTACTGATGAAGATACTCAGTCTGTGACATCAAGTTCATCTTTTTGGACTGCTGATGGCTCTAATGAGTCTTCACTCTCTGAGCCTGCAACAAACGCTTCTGCTTTTTGGGACGGGACCATTCCTAACAAGAAGTCCAGTATTAATGGGCATAGTGATTGGGCACCAGGCGGTTTTGGTGAGGCTGCAAACGTTTACGGTACTAACCAAACAACAAAAGGTGTTTCTAACAGCAATATGGTGAATGGACTTAGTTCTGTCAAAATCATTGATGGATCTGGTTTAACTGGTTTGGGAAGTAAGAAGCCTAATAATATTACCGATTCATCAAAGAACATGTCGAGCGATGGTGTCATGTCCGGGAAGCCTCCAACATGTAATTCTGAAATGCTAAACCTCAGGGATGGGGGTGTTGGCGGTGGTTTGCCCCCATTGAAGGTCAAGGAATCAAAAAGTTCTCCGTCAGGTGCTGCTTCTCATCCTCCTTCTACTGCTGCAGGGTATGCAAAGCCTAAAGATGATAAAGCCTTTGGCGGCTTGCCTTCTTCTGGCACTGAGAGATCAAATCATGTTATAATCAACAAGAGCACGACTCCGCATATATCTAAACCTAGGGAAGTAGTTTCATCATTATCCAGAGCTTCCGATACCCATCTAACAACCTTGACCAACAGACACACATCTCATAGTACAAAGCCTGTCAAGGCTGATGATGACAACCATAGGGTCGCTACTTGTTCATCCCAGGTGACAGAAACTTCTCGAAGTGTTAGAAGTGGATCTAAGACAACAAAATTGAAAGTTGCTGACAACCTCAAGTCGGCTAAGTTATCTCGCCAGGAGTCACTGGAGGGAGGAAATGAGATAACTCACAGATACAATTTTAAGGTATGGCTTGCAAACTTATGTTACTTTAAATTTCAGTTATGCAGTCCACGAGACCTTTAAGTTGATAGTTTTGATTTTATTTTGACAGGGTCTCTTCTCATATGAAATGTTTGTTAAGCTGTACAACTGGAAACAGGTCCAATTGCAGCCTTTTGGCCTAAAAAATTGTGGAAACAGGTAGAGCTTGTCATTATGTTTTCTGCATTTGCTATTTATTTGTTACTCAGCTCATCAATGCAAGATTTGAATAATTATGTTGACAGAGCTACATGTTTACTTTTGGTTATATTTCTGTATAGTCGCACTGGTATTCTTGTCATTGTTCAAATTATTATATCTTAATAGTTTTTGTATTGGTATGTATTCTGCAGCTGTTATGCTAATGCTGTGCTCCAGTGCTTGGTATATACTCCACCTCTGACTGCATATCTTCTGGAAGGGGTTCACTCCAAAGCATGTATGTTATCGTGCATTACAAACGTACCTGCTTTGCTTTATGCTTCACTGAATTATTATTAAAAAAAATTGATTATCTTTTTTAGGTGATAAAAAGGGATGGTGCTTCACTTGTGAGTTTGAAGGCCTTGTTATGAAGGCGAAGGGCGGGTACTCTCCACTTTCTCCTATTCGTTTGCTTACCCATATTGAAAATATTGGAAGCAATCTTGGCCATGGAAAAGAAGAAGATGCACATGAATTTCTAAGGTGAACTGGCTCCTGCAGTACAAATTTTTCGTGGTAACCCTTATGCCTTCAATGCAATTAATTTCCGTGTGTACATTTTGTTTTACAGGTACGTCATTGATGCTCTGCAATCAGTTTGCATTAGGGAAGCTGGAAGAAATGCCCTGAATTCCTTAGAAGAAGAAACAACTCTCATTGGACTCACCTTTGGGGGTTATTTGCGGTCAAAGGTAACATCATGGTTTTTGAAAATCAAGCTTCAGTTGTAATTAGAATACGTGCATTTTATACGTAACCTTTGTTGTTTGATTTATAGGTAATTTGCATGAAGTGTGGAGTCAAATCAGAGCGACATGAGAGGATTATGGATCTCACTGTTGAGATAGAAGGCGATATAGGAACTTTAGAAGAGGCTTTGGATAAATTTACATGTACTGAGGTTCTGGATGGTGAAAACAAGTACAAATGCAGCAGGTTAGTTCTGACATTTGGATTATATCTTTTATTTCTATTCTTGTTCTATCTGCTTAGAGCCTTAGACTTTGTATGGCGATTGTTTTTCATAAGTTCACATATCTGAGGGTTGATTCTAATGATTTATGTTAAAAAATGGTTTTTTCTTTCAAAGGTTCCCCCTTTTTCTTGTATTTCTTCTGTTTTCTGAAGTTGACTGATGTTAATACCTTTATGTGGCTTAATGGTGATCATCTGGATTAGCCCAGTTGTCATTTGAGTTTCTGTGCACAATGTATTCCTCTATGCTGGTTGTTGCAATTCTAGTAATCAAATTAATTGTCTTTGTTGACCTCCATTTATGATACCATATCACTGTCTTTTGTTATTGATAAGCAACTCGGTCTTATGCTGTTTTATTCGTGAAAGTCATTGCTATGTTACATTCTTACTAACTTCAGGTGTTGCCTTCAGGTGCAAATCGTATGAGAAGGGCAAAAAGAAGTTGACATTATTGGAGGCTCCTAATGTACTTACCATTGCATTGAAGCGTTTTCAGGTAACCTTTTTCGCAAAAGATAATTTTTAGTCTTTACTACTAAGTTTAATTGCATATGGGTGTGATTTTCATCCTTTCATTGTTTTGCAGTCTGGTAAATTTGGAAAGCTCAACAAATCAATTCACTTCCCAGAGATTCTAGACATGGCTCCATATGTCAGTGGAACAAGTGACAAGTCCCCAATTTACAGGCTCTATGGAGTGGTGGTTCATTTGGATACAATGAATGCTGCATTTTCTGGTCACTATGTTTGCTATGTTAAGAATCCTCAGAATCGATGGTTTAAGTTTGATGACAGCTTGGTATGTTTCTAGTGTCATGCCGTCATGTCTTTTATTACTAAAGTTCAAATGTTCTTTTATTGGTGTTTTCTCCGAATTTCATTTTCTTTGTTCTGTCATAATGTGTTGCAACCTGTAACTAATATATTAGGCCATTAGGGTGGGTGGGTGAGTTATGAGTATTTGGTAACGGGTCTTAATAGATATTATTTTTAGTATGGGTAGGGTGGGCTGGCTAGCTAAAACTTATTTCTGTGTCGAAACATTTTTTGTTCTCACTTGGAAGCATCATTCTTAGTCATTTGTAGTCTTATGTTATGGAGTCACTTTCTAAAAGTTATATTTATCTAATCATCAATGCAGGTAAAAGAGGTGGATCTTCAACATGTGTTGACAAAAGGAGCATACATGCTTCTATATGCAAGGTAATGTTATTAATTTTTTTGTGCAGTTCTGCCTGTTTTTTGTCAGATTATTCATTTACTTGATAAGTGCTTCAATTCTGGTTATATTTGTCTCGGACGGGTCAATAAAAATATCAAACAGTGAATTATGTCGAGAGGGTCGGACTGGTCAAATGTGTTAAAAAGTTCCAAAGTGCCTTTACAATGCATACAACATTAAAACCTCCTAAAAGATCACTTTAGTCCAACATTTAGATTCTTATCACTCAATCTGACCCAACCAATTTGTACTTGTACCAAAAAATTACCCGTTATGGTCAAAACAACTTTTGACTTGTTAGTCAACCCGATTTGGTCAACATTCTAACCCCTCTTTATACTGACATAATTAACAGGTGCTCCCCACGTGCTCCACGGTCAATACGCAGCTCATTAGTCCACAATCAGGATCAAAGAAAACACAAAGCGCCAGTATCATCTCTACCAAGATCTCACTCTACTGAACCTTGGGATGCTTGTAATTATCACCCGCAGGTTCACAACCGGAGTCTCGAGGAGGACTCTTCCTCATCAAGTGACAACTCTGGATTTTTTTCCGAATCCTGTTCTTGCAGCACAGAGAATAGCCACAGGGACTCCACCATCGAAGAGCAAGATTACTGGAAAAATGTCAACTTGAGCTCATCAGATTCCGACACCTCATCAAACTCATCATTCCCCTCACCCTTGTACTCCAGGCTTTCTCAGTTGTACACTTTGAAAGCAAACAGCGGGGATGATCAGAACAAGGCAAGTAAGGTATGTAGAAAGTTAGATTGTAGTTGTAATAGTTGTTGTAGCGTAACTAACTTGGATAGGCTAGGAGGGTCGGTTACTACTAACCCAACCCTGAAACCAGGTGTAACTTTTAGAAAATCGGCTCGTGGAAAATCGGAGTAAAAGTATTAAGAAAAAACCCTTTTAGAAGAGGGTTTTGAGTAAAAAAATGGGGAAGGGAATAAGGGTTGGGGGTGGCTGTATGTCTGTATGTATTGTAGTAGTTTCGGAAGGGTATTATTATCAATGAGCCTTCAACATTTTGTCATTCTCTTCCCCTTAAAATATATGTAAGTGTTCTATTAATTACTTTGTTAATCCTTTCTTGTTTCTGAAAGTTACGTGGTTCTTGTTTCTCGTGGCATGACCTTGGTTTGTTTTTGGATATGTGATGCATTTCTTTGAATCGCTCTTAATTTACCTTTGGTCATTAAACGGTCAATTGAGAGAGGTTGAACAAGTCCTATTGAGTTGTTGATATTTCTTTCCCTATGATAAATGTCATCTTTCTTGCAACAATGATTCAAATTGTTTGTTTGAATAAACAAATCCAGTAGATTATGAAAACTCACAGTATCACTACAAGTTTATGCTATTATGAGGGTGATTGCGATTATATCATAACTTCACACAGTTTAAGTTGGTTGGATGAGGAGCTCAGACTTCCCGAGTTTAGTTGTTAAAGATCAGGCACCAACATTACATAAAAGAAACATGTGTCTGCTTCAGAACTTGAATTTTATCATGATATCGACGGTTCTGTGTCATTAATAACTCCTAACAACTAATCCATCAGCCAGCATGGTTTCAATTTTTTCATACGCATCAGACCTCTGTCCTAACCCAATAAATTCTGGTTCAGTAAACACACGACCCACAAACCCTGCCCGACCGAGTACCCGATTCTCTACTACTGCCTTCAATGCTCTTCTCAATAACAAAACATCCTCCTCGCCACCGTTACATTCTGGCCACGCCACCACTACCTCTACCTTTGTCCGCCCACCCACGGTCGCAATCTCGGCCTTCACCACCTTTCCTCCAACCGACTGAATCGCTTCCATCAAGTCCTGGTTCAAATCTGGCCTGTCATCGCAGCAGATTGTTGCTTGAATGGTTGCTTTATTGCCACCATTATCACAGTAATTGACACTGGCTTCATCGTTCTCGCCAGGTATGAAAAGCGATGAGCGTGAGTCTCCGTCATCGTATGATGATGTAATGTTGGTGATTATGGTTTTCAGCTCTTTTAAACGCGACGAACGGTTTCCGTTAGCACAGAAGCCTTGTCACTCTGCAAATATGGGCAAATCTATGTTTAATGCCTTGCAGACTTGCACATGAGCTTATTTCAGATGGGTCAATATTAGTAGTAGTAGTACTACTACTACTATAACTTTTTTCTTTAAACTTGGTGTGATGTATGTGAAATCATGTATTTTATTATGTGTCGGCACATACATAGTGATGGACCTAGAGTTGTTTCCCAGGGTTCGTGGGAATCATGTAGATTTTCCAGCTTAATGCAAGACATCATAAAAAAAATCTTGATTTTTTCTAAATGCAACAAAAAAATTTGTGCTACAGGTATTGTTTAATGTTAATAAAATGCATCTTGTAGCTTTTAGTCATGAGTTGAGCTTTTAGTCATAAGCTCACCTCTATAAGTTCGAACACGTGACAATTTTCTATTTTACTACAAAATACTTTAGTAACTTATGGTTTGTGGAGTATTACTGATACATGTGACTAATTCACATGGTTTGAACATACCGACACACAGGCTCAACCAGAGTAAAGCCCTCGGTGAAAATTTTCTAGGCATTCATAATATTCTAGAACAATTATTGATTTTGCTAATATGTACCACTTCATAGTTACCTTAAGTAGTCGAGGGAAGAATTGTCGAAGAGAATCATAGTGCCCATTAATTCGCTTTCTACGTTTACGCTCAGATAGAGCGTGCTTTTGTGATGCTAAATCTGTCATCACTTCCAGTTTTGTTACTGTTACCAATCCTTTGTCGCTCGAGCTACTTGAATCTCTACCGTTGTTTGTGTTCATTGCTACTTGATGACTTCCCTTACCTCAAAGGCCACCATTGTAGCCTTGAAAGGAAACCATTGTGGTTTTAGACTTTGGTGATGGGAAAACAAATGAGCAAGGAGTAGATACTTTATTATCAAGGTGATGGGATATAATTGTGGAATATCACCTGAAAATATTTTTCATAACTTTTGTAATAAATGTTACATGGGAGTAAATTGGATTATAAAGAAGCATAAATAGGGAGAATTTGGAGAATTCATGTAATAATGAAGACTAGTACATCTGAAATATGTCCAAAATATGTGACATGAATGGCATAAGTGTCTTATGATTTTGTTTTCTTGTCTGAAATACAATTTTTGCCTCTATTGTATGCTCGTATAGATGTTTGTTACAGGTTAATTGTAGGGAAAGGCCAAACTTATTAAATTCTTGCAAACCATGTTAGTAAAATTTACACATGATTAAAGAAGTTCGTTTATTTAACCAAGTGAACCAATTTTAATGCTTAACAAAGTGTGAACAAAAGTTTCACATGTTCAGATTCAGATTGTAGTATTTCATAGGAACATTACATACGTTTCACGAGCTCTTTATCGTCATTTTTGGGGATGCATGTTAGACTGGTGCCAGCAAGCCCGCCAAGACTTCCGTGAGGTGCTCACACGGCAAGCTTGCTGGGAGGGAGAGGGTTCACGACTGGAGGGAGGACGAACTGTGTGGTTCACTACATATGGACTTGTGCATTTGTGGGCCTCTTAAAAATTATATCCGTTGCCTTCTTTTATTAAAAAAAGAAAATAAATATTACATTATCTCATTTTTTCTTATAAATACCCTATAAACTTCACCATTTTAAAAACAACCTCAAATTATATTAATTAATACCTATCTACTCAAATAAAACCTATAGAGGATATAAATTAGGAAATAAAATGAAAAACTCGACACTTTTTATTATTGTGTGTATTAATTATTTTTTTATTGTGTGATCGAACTTTCAAAATTCGATTATTGTGTGATTTTATGACCATTTTACCCTTAATTTTTCAAATTTCAAGGGTAAAATGGTCATTTTACATAGAGAATAGTCACAAAATACACATAATGATCAAAATTTGAAAGTTCAAGACATACAATAAGAAAAAATAGTTATTATACACAATCACATAAAGTGTCAAGTTCGACGATTTTTCATTATTTACCCATATAAATTCCATAACAATAATGTTCACATGACTTATCAGAAGAAGAAGTTATTAGTCGGAACATGAGGTTTTTTAGCAAAGCGGTGTCGTTTATTATGAATAGACGATGATCAAATCAATCGAAGAAAAACATCATAAACCGAGATCGTTATGGCGCTCATGATCATTTAGTTGGAGCTTATTTTAGTGTGAGTTCGATGTTTCCGGAAGCAACTTTAAAGGAGAGGATCCAAATGAGTTGAAGGCTATTCACATGGATATTTGAAGAAATACGTCTTCATTCTGCATACTTTGGTGATACTACTGACTGCGCCGAAAGACAAGACATTTCCCTGTTGATGAAGTGCACCTCCGCAATTCATCAATTGGCATACGGCACCGTTCCTGACACCCTTGATGAATATTTGCAAATGGGCCGATAAACTTCTCGTCTATGTCTTGAAGTTTTTTGTATGTCTGTTATGGAAAATTTTGGAGCATAGTATTTGCAGAAACCTATTATTACCAATGTTGTAAAATTATATGTGTTTCACAAACAAAAGCATGGGTTACCGGGAATGTTAGGAAGCCTTGATTGCACACATTGGTCGTGGCATGGTTGTCCGAACCCACTTAAAGGGCAATATTGTAGACGCGATCATGGTTTGACTCCATTCATTTTGCTGGAAGTTGTTACATCACAAGACTTATGCCCACTTTCTTTGGTGTTGCTGGGGCGAACAATGACATCAACGTTATACATCAATCCCCTATATTCAACGATCTCAAAGACGGAAAAACACCAGAGATTTCGTTTGTGGCTAACAACATAACTTACTTATTCGGATACTATCTTACTGACGGGATATATCAGGAATGACATAAAGTTATCAGATATATCAAATCGCCACAAATGCATCAAAACTTTTGTAACGATCTGACCGAACATATTTCATGTAATGTTTAGTCTTAGTTTTTAATATTTGTTATGTTTTTTAGTTTTTAATGTAATGTTTTTAATTTAACGAATAAAAGTTTTAGTGTTTAATAAATAAAGAAAATGAGTTGAGAGGTAAAGTGATGTGAGTTATTAGGAGTGAAAAGTGAAAGGGAGTGAGAGGAGATAAAAAGCTGATGTGACGTTAAAGTGGAAAGTGAATTGATGTGGCTGCTGAGATTAGTCTTAACGAGTGGAAACCCATGCGATGCAATGGATTGCTTTAAAGGGCTTACTTGTAACGACACTTAAACCTTAGGGACTAATTTTGCCAAGTTGCTATAGATAGCAATTAATGCTACAGGACTTATTTTGCATCGTCACTTAAACCTCAGGGACTGTTTTTGCCAAGTTGTGAAACTTTGCATTTAATGTTTGGACTTACTTTGTAACGACACTTAAACCTCAGGGACTGTTTTTGCCAACTTGGGAAACTTTGCATTTAATGTTTTGTTTGCTAACCTTTTGGGAAACTTTGCATTTGGTGTGTTTTGCTACAGTAACTTGTACGCTTTTTAGTATATAGATACAATGTATAATGACCGGTAGGAAATTGAGGGACTGCAAAACATATATGGGGCGTGATATTTGGACCCCCTATAGGGAGGGTTTCCAATCATTACATGTATCGAGAGGTTGTACTGTATGTTTAACGGTGTTGTACTATGTGCTTCGCAGTGTTATACGGTTTACCATAAAGAGGGTCCCTATAACAGATCCCAACATATATATGGCCCGTCCTAAAGAACGATAAATGCAACATTTATAATAGTAGGTACAAACCTAACAACACCTATAGGAGTTAAAAAGTTAATTTTTGTGAAAATGACTGTCACACATCGGAGATGAAAAGGCAGTGCGTTAGATGAAATCAAATTTGTTAAAAAAATAATGTACATGTTTTAATAAAAAGATACATCTTTGATACTTTCTATTGTTAATTTTTGAATACAGGGTGCCAAAGTACCCCATGAACCTTTTTAAAAGCATACATAACGAGTTACCTTCTTACAAGGCGATGATGAACCCACTCAGATTTCAATTTGTGCTACACTCTATTTGATGCTTACCGATCTGAACTTTGATTCTGGACTGTTGATCATAAAGATTATTTGATTTTGACGGAGTGTTAGGAAAAACGAAAAAACAGGGCCGTGGCGCCTGAGAAGATGGTGAATTTATGCATATATGCTTAAAATTTTAACCTGTTGTCCTAAATTTTTAGTTTTTCCAAGTACTTTTTTTATACACATGCTTAAATTTTTCTGTGCCAAACGGCCTAAATTTTAGCTATGGCACAAAGGCCTCTAAATTCAACGGAACATTTTGCATAAAACAACATGAGAAGGTTAAAAACTATCACTGTCATATGAGGTATTGAGATTGTATAGTGACTAGTGGTGGTGTAGTAAATAATCAGCTTATTATATGACATTTTCAAACAGTTAAACATTTTCAAACAGTTAAAACTCGTCGGGACAATTGTGTATAAGGTGGTACATCCATGGTATTATAAATCTAATTAGTAGTGCAAAATTTTGACCCCGCTTCCAAGAATTCTTGGTTCCGCCCCAAAGCTATATATATGAGGGCGTGCGAGATGTGGAATAAGACAGGGCCTCAAGATCTTTTTACAGATGTCCATGATGTCAGTCCAGTCACCTAATGAATTTCCAATATGCTATAAAAGGCTAAAAATAAAGAGACAGGCAAATTTACCTTTCTCCAAAACCATAAACTGTTATACGTGAACACTCGCACCAAATTGTCAGTATGACGAAATCCATGAACACAAGTTCGACTAAACAGTCGGCATGACAGAATGACAGCTTGTATATATAGGGATAACTTGTCATTCAGGGTGGCTACTATTTGCAGCCTATGATCAACAAATTATATTAAGTAGTTGAGTAGTCAAGCTGTTGTTGTCTAAACCGAATCTATAAGATGGACCACTGAGACCTCATGCGATAATTACATACAAAGTATCGTTAATTGTAGTAGTTATGACAACTCCATAAACAAGTTTATCAAAAAGCTCAGATTGTTGAAGTTCTACTCATTATTCAGGTCCACAATGCCGCATAAGAAGCTTATAAAAGGTTAGGATTAGTAACAACTTAGAAGTTTATACCTCATACATCATTTGAGAAATTTTTAACTAAACGGGTTAGAGTTTAAAATGGAGCAACTAACACGGCAGACGTGCGCTAATATGCAATTCATACGTGGGCAGCTTAACAACTCTTTATAATCTGAGTCTTTTATAACACGATCAGTGTTGTTTTTGTAATGTGAGTGCTATATATAACTCTGAATTCTCAGCTTATTCATTTTTGTTACATACAAATATAATATCTTAAAATTTCTCACTTCTGATTACAAAATTTTGGTTCGACAAACACATACTAATTTAAAGATCTTCATATGATTAAAGCAAATTATTGTCTCTATTCACGCACTATTGGTCTCATCGAAACTATTTACCAAAGTGGATTCTTTACTGGTCTACCTCTCTTTCGAGAACTAGTTCGAGTAATTGGAGAACATGTTTTCTCCGGCTGCTTGGGCGTCGGCTGAGATAACAATTTCAACCCCTCAACAAATCCAATAGGAAAACATGGCCACTGACGAAAGTAATACGCTTCTTTTCCAGGCACAATCTCGGGCATAGATTCGGCTGGAATCACAACCACCTGAAACGCACGTTCGCAATTCACACATCTCAAACAACACCCTTCATACACTTTAGGATACTCATATAAATTATAACAGTACGGACACAACGTCCATATATTCCCATGCACATTATTACGCCTCACATGCATCTTTTTTCGTGTATTCTGATCAGTCTCGTTCTCATTGTCCTGATTCTTGACAACGTTAAACAATCTATTATCATACGTTGATTTCTTTACAGGATCAGATAAAATGTTCCATGCGTCATTAACGAGCTTGAACGCTGTCCCGGCAGACGAAAACTTGTTGTTGTCTGGATGTAAGAGGATAGCAAGACGATGGTATTGTTGTTTGATGTGATCTGGGTCGTTGTAGCGGTTATTTTCGATCTGAAGGTTGTTATAATAGTTATGATGGTTGTTTATTTGTTGACCTGAGGCGATTAGGACGTCCACAATGGCTGTGATCTGATCTGGACCTTCGAGTAATGAATCGGTTTCTTGAGCTAAGAGAGCGAAATCACGAGCGGTTGTTAGGTCGTTCTCATCTAGAAGACTGTTTGCGATTTGTAACAGCCGCTCGGCTTCGTCTTGGCTCGACGATTGCATGTCGCGAAATGTTGTTTGAACGGAGATTAGTGTGTGGACAGATGATTAATAATATTTGTTTGGTACGAATAGATCATTTTGACATGTTCTTTTTTTTTCACATTACAGATGACAAAAGCTACGTAATTTTTTTTAGTTAAAAGGTTTTAACCCTAATAAAATAAACTATGTAGAAACGTAGAGGGGTTGAATACATTTCCGTTTAAAATCTCAAAACTTTTGTATCAAATTATCGATGAAGCGTGACGTAATATGAAAAGTATCAACAATAGTCTTACAACAACAAAAGATAGTATAGTGCAATAAGTAAAGCATGTCACCATAACCAAGGCCGGATTTGAGCATGTGTGGGGTGGGCGACCGTACAGGGCCTCATTTACTGGGGCTCTAATGTCGGAAATTTCAAAATTAGTATACCCTCATTTTAGGATATTTTATCTAGATAACTAGCATTTCTGATGAATAGTATGTGTTTGAAATGCTCATGAACTTGCTATCGAAAAAGACCGTAAAATAAAGCTTCGATTTAGGTATTAATGGAGTTAGCTTGAGATGGGGAAGATGAACCATTTGTCCGTATTTTCTAAAAGGATAAGGGACCACCATATTGTTTTTCTTTATGACCCTAATATAATATAAAGTTTCAATTTAGCTCCTATTACCTTTTAGAATATAAATTCAACCCCAACAAGAAATACTCGGTATTAGGTTTACAATCCTATAGGTTGCAAGGCTAAAACAAGACTAGTTTTTTTTTCAAATACTTTAATTTAATTTACAAAAAGTTTGTAAGCACATAAGTAGCTATTAAAGATATCATATACAGAGTAATATATTATGTAGAATCAAATTAGCTTTACACATCACCAATTGATTTTTTTATGGACGACAATTTGAGGCTTTTGGCGAGGATATTTTTTTTATTGGGGCTTACATCAAAATTTTGCACAAGGCTCCAAAGTCAACGAGACGGCCCTGACCATAACCCAAACATAGACACAATATAACTACCATGCCATGACACAAATATAACCAACACAATATAATCAACAAGCCACACAAACCTAAACTCAATGCAAGTATAAATGTAAAACGATAAATGCAAAAATAAAACGTAAAAAGATAAGTAAAGAAAATTCAAACCGAACACAAAGATTTATAGTGGTTGGGTCACAAAGCTCCTTTCGCCCTACTCCACTCCCCCAGTACCCAACTCGAGAGTTAATTCACTAATTAACAAGCTCCTTCTCGGCGAAGGAAACAATACACCGTAGCTTACACCGATTTATGACACTAAGCTAAATGTCGAGTTCTAATCTTAGCTAGAACCAACATACACCACACAACACAACACTAACCACTACATGACACTTCACGAATTTACACACCATTCGGATCTACACGACACTAACCACTACACAACACTTCACGGATTTACACACCATTTAGATCTACACAACACTAACCACTACACATGTGACAACTCGTAATTTCCTCGATGCGTCGTAATTGGAGAAACATCAATTAGAGGGATTGTTTTAATTAAATTGAGATACGAGTCGTATTATATATCATTTTTATTGAAAATAATATCCTAAGAACATTGGCGTAACTCTCGAGTCACGAATCCCTCGGTTGCTAGTCCAAACGAGCCCCGAACCTAATATATCAAAAGTTTTGCAAAGTTACAACAAGGGTCCCTTTTGGAAGTTACATGGCCGCCCCTATGGTTTGTCTTGTACAAGTTTAGTCCCTTATGGTAGTATAAATACTCCCACTCCTCCCACTCTCCTCATTTTGACACCTTACTTTCTCTCACTACAAACACACACACACACACACACAATATATCCCTCTCCTCTCTCTCTCTAAAATCCGGCCACCCAACTAGGGTTCCGCGCTGTCACCGGAATCCGGCCAAATTTCGGCCACCTCTTCTACTTACACCACCTAACCCATCTTGTAGATCGGGATCCCGTGGTTCTATTTTTGCAACCCAGGCACCACCGAACGCCCTAACGCGCACTAGATCTCAAACCCTAGTTTCGTAAATTAGGGTTTCGTGATTAAAACGTGTGTAATGGTTCAAGGTTGATGGCTACGGGTTGTACCCGTTGGAGACGCCATCAGGACCCTCTTTCTTCTCTTTCTCTCACGGTAAAACATAACCATATCCTATATTTTGTTATTTTACTGATCGTATATATTAATATATATATTGTGTTAAAAGTTTCGTGGATATAAAATTGGTTAACGTGTTGTATTGTTTTCGTGGCTAACAAGTGATAAACGAGTTTTGAAATGAAAAACGTAACATAAGATTGATAAAAACGTGATATGGATCCTTAGTTAAAACTGATTAATCATATGATTTGTGTTTGTGTGGTATAAATGATTGGGACGATTTCTGATGTGTGATTGGTACTATTCTAGGTCGGGTGACTCAGTGAGTCGGTTGACTCAGCCGGGTCAAGAGGTTGCCCCAGTGGGTCTGATCAGTCATGGGTCGGGTCGGGTAAAACCCGATCTGAAAATGGGCCGAGTCTTGTGGCTATTACAGGTTGGTTATGGGAATGGGTTGCGTATGAATTGATAATTGTTGTGCCCTTAGTCTTGGGTCAGTGAAATCTACTTAGGGGTACGGGTCAAATGACTCGGTCGCATAACTCGAAGTTGAGTTATTGTTGTTTTGTACGTTCTTGGTCACGGGATTAATGGTGGTGTTTTCGTTATTATAAGTCTTGCTAAGATTCCTTGCGTTAGTCTAAACGAGTATTGGGTTGAGAATTTTATGGGTCACGGTAGATTCTCGGCTAAATGGAAAACATTTACATGTATCATATATAGTTATAAGGTAATAAACGAGTGATACTTTGTCAAATATAATTAGTTTGCGGCTAACATTAAAACAACAAACTAACAAGTTAATATTAGTTGACGAGAGCGATATTGGTAAGTGTCGGATAAGTAGATACTTGGTACTCATAACGAGATCGTAACCTGGAATTGGAGCCATACACTAATACGGATATTATGTTGATTATAAGTTAGATTATTTTGACACATTGATAACAATTAGATCATTAATATTGGACTATAACGGAATAATTAACATTAAGAACTAATTATGTGACTAATAATTGATATCGATTAATTACACATACGTTATAACCTATAAGTTTCGACTACGGTTTATAAACTTGGAATAACTATTGATAACAAGTTATATTGATTAATAAGTGGTACTTTATTAAATGTTTTGGTTTAAACGAGTATAAGGTGTTAGACTCGGAAATGAGTTTGATATATTTATCTCGCGATATGCCTAAGTATCCCCTTTTTCACATTTTAACCAATAATGAGACATCAAGTTATATATTGTGGATGAATATGATTTTACTTAATCGTAAACTCTTATTGATTAAAGATAGAAACTTATGTTTTATAAATACGAGTTAATCTTTATAAACTTGTCGAGAAATATTATTTTGATAAGATAACTTAGTGTTGGGAATAATCTGTTACCACTGATAGTTGTGTAAGATACTGCTTGGATTGCACTAGCAGTGGAAACGTATTACCATTGCTGATACATTATTACCACTGCTATTAGATAATGGTTAGAAGAACGTGTTTAGATAAGTATATAAAAGATCTTGTGTATATTCCATATTGTTAACTTTATACTTATCTTGTAAAGGACTCCTTGTACTATAAAAGGAGGTCCTAGGTCATTGTCTTAGATACTTACTTACATTCATACGTATTATTCACAATGGCTTCAAGGTGTAACCCTAGTGATAAGCAAGATCACTCGTATTATTCATTAATAATATTGGAGCTTAAGTTTTGTGTTTAATCTGTGTTTACTTACAATACATCATACAATCCGTCTTCTAAGTATTACAAAGTAAATTCCGCGTGCTTATTAATATTATACAAAATATCATTGACACAAGGTGTGTGTCCGGATCCATCAAGTGGTATCGAGCGAAGGTTACGATATTTTGTTTTAGAAGATCCAAGGAATTAGCTTAACCTACTCACTAAATTCAATGGAGATGGAAAACAACCATCCAACTCCTCTACACCAAAGGCTACCTAAGCTCAAACTTAATGAGTTTGAGATGTGGAGGATCTTGATTGAGCAATAATTTCTCATTCAAGACTATGCTCTATGGGAGATCATCTTAATTGGTGATTCTTTCAAGCACTGTGACTAGTACTCGGAAGGTTGGTGACACGTAGTGGTGATTGTTTCGTGCTCGAATCTAATCTTGAAAAGGCATTGAAAAGAATGATCTAAAGGCTAGAAGTTTGTTGTCGATGACTCTTCCTAGAGACCGGATCATAGCTTCGAAAGTTCAAGGCGCAAAAGAACTTTTTGAAGAGATTTGCTCGTGTTTGGTGGTAATGATGCTACAAAGAAGACACAAAAGACATTGTTGAAGCAAAGTTATGAAAACTTCTGCTTCAAGCAATGACTCACTTGATAGCATCTTCACCAAACTCCGGAAGATTGTCACACAACCGATTGTGTTTGGCATTGAGGTAGAAAAGGAAGACCTCAATTTGAAGTTTCTAGAAGTTTGCCTTGAGTTTCAAACTAATGTTACAGATGCGGGAAAACAAAGCGATATTGAAACAATGAAGCTCAATGATCTTTACAACAACTTTAAACTCATTGAACAAAGACGAAGAAGGTGGGAAACATGGTACAAGCTCAAGTCTTGGCTTTGATGTCAACCTCTGTTGACAATGATGATTCTGAAGATGACAGTGATGATGATATTGCCACTGCTGGTTCTACAGTTTCCACTGGTAATGTTAGTGTTACCACTGCAAGTTCAAAGAAGAAGATTGCTAGTATTGGAGATCCTACCTTTTATGCTTTTATCTCCACTCAAGTTAATGGCTCTATATTAACTCATGAAGACATAGAGCAAATTGATGAAGATGACTTGGAGGAGATGGACATAAAATGGCAAATAGCTCTTCTTAGCATGAGGGCTAGGAAATTCTACAAGAAGACTGGCAATCCTATTCACATCAATGGTGGTGAAACTGCAGGCTTTGATAAGAAGAAAGTGGAGTGTTTTAACTGCCACAAGTTGGGACACTTTGCTAGAGAATGTAGAAGACCAAAGACCAAGGACAACAGGTCCACTTGGTACAAGCAAAAGAAGGAACCAACTGTGGAAGAACCAAAGGAAATGTTGGCTATTGATGGTGTGAGCTATGATTGGATTTTCATGGCTGATGAACAAGAGGAAGAATCTTGAGATGTTGCTCTTGTGTCACCGAATTTGCTCTCATGGCTTTCTCGACTACGAGGTACAAAACTTTGAAAGTTGTTCTAAAACATGTAGGGTCGCTAGAGAAGTTGAAAGGCTTAATGATCTATATTCTAATGAAAGACAAGAGTTGTATCCTGCTAATTATATTGTGTCAAATCTTAGGAGAGCTATAACAATATTAGAAAAACAAATAGATCACTATAGAAAATGAGTCAAAATATAATGATGATATGATTTTTCTTAGAAGAGAAATAGATCATAAAACAATTTGTGAATGAGGCATACCAAAAGAGCTTGAAAAACTTAAAAGATAATTGAAAATGATCAAACACATGTGGCTTGTCTTAAGGGCAAACAACACGAGCTTCTTCTTGAGAAAAAAGTGGTTAACTCTATTGCTCACCCACTTCAAATGTTACATATGGACTTGTTTGGTCCTACATCCGTGAGCGACTTAAATCTTAAAAAGTATTGTCTTGTTGTATGTGATGATTTGTTGAGGTTTACATGGGTTTTCTTTCTCAATACAAAGGATGAAACAACGGCATCCTTAAGACTTTTATCACTCAAGTAGAAAACCAATATGATTTCAAAGTGAAAATCATCGGTGTGATAATGGGACGAGTTTAAGAATAGAGTTATGGATGATTTTTGAGAGATAAAGGTATTAAAAGAGAATTTAGTGTTGCTAGAACTCCTCAACAAAATGGTGTTCTTGAGGAGGAACAGGACACTTATAGAGGTGCTAGAACCATGTTGGCGATTCAAAATTGCCAATCACCTTTTAATGAAGCGATTAACACCGCATGGTATGTGCAAAACAGGGTTTTAGTGGTAAAACAAAGAACAAGACTCTTATGAGTTATTTAGGGTAGACCTCTATCCTTGACTTCATGAGACCATTTGGATGTCATGTATCTATTCTCAATACCATAGATTATCCGGGAAAATTTGAAGAAAAAGCGGATGAAGGGTATTTTGTTGGTACTCCATGGTCGATAAAGCTTTGAGTATTCAACTTAAGAACCCAAAAGATTGAAGAAAATGCATGTTGAATTCTCGGAGAACAAAGCGAATGTCAAAGGAACCGGTCCGAAAAGGTGTTTGATCTTGATTCATTAACCAATACTATGAATTATGTGCCTATCTCTGGTACATCTTCTTTGATTTGGCAGGTTCATAAGAGTTTCTTGATGATGATGAACCTAGCAAAGATCAAGGGAAGATCAAGATGAATTGATCCGCCACTTTGGGACTTTGCGGACAATAATGATATTTCAAAGGCTGGAGATGCTCATTCTTCTAATGATTCGGTAAAGATGAACATAGCAACTTGAACATTGAAGATCCCAAAGCGGTGGAAATGCGATTCCATTGTTAGGCGTAATTTTCCACGCAACACGAAGTGGAAGTTACAACCCGATTCTTGAAGAAACTCAAGCCAATGATGTTGAAATCTCAAATATGCCAAATGAAATTGCGCCTCGGACTCCCACACTTATTCACAAATCACATCCTCTTGAGAATGTGATTGGGGATGTCCATTCACTGTGAAGACTAGAAGACAATCAAAGTCATCGATATTCATGGTTTTATTAGTGAAATATATGAATCTAAGACTCATGAAGGCAAGAATGAATGTCTCTTTATGTGTTTTCATCACAAATGGAGCCAAAGAATGTTTACAAGGCGCTTGAAGATGAAAGTTGGGTGGAAGCAATGCAAGAAGAGTTGCTCAATTCAAGCTTCAAAAGGTTAGGGTGCTTTGTGATTTGCCTTACAGCAAGAAGGTAATAGGTACTAAATGGGTGTTCGAAACAAAAAGGATGAAAGAGGAATTGTTATAAGAAACAAAGCTAGGCTTGTAGCTCAAGGATACACTCAAGAGGAGGTATTGACTATGAAGAAGTGTTTGCCCAGAGTACTAATTAAAGCAATCAGTCGTTTTAGCCTATGCATCCTTTATGGGCTTTAAAGTCTATCAAATGGATGTAAATAGTGCTTTTCTATATGGGCGATTGATGAGGAGGTTTATGTTTCTCAACCTCCAGGCTTTGAAGACCCTGATTATCCTAATAAAGTGTACAAGGTAGTTAAAGCTTTGTATGACTTGCATCAGGCACCAAGGAAATGGTATGAAACTTTAACCACTTATCTTCTTGATAATGGGTTTCATAGAGGCAGAGTGGATCAAACTTTGCTCATCAAGAAAGACAAGAATGATATCTTGCTGGTTCAAGTGTATGTTGATGATATCATTTTTGGATCTACAAAGACACAAATGTGCAAAGAATTTGAGAAGCTAATGAAAGAAGAATTCAAGTACAACATTCTTTTTGGGACTTCAAGTACAACAAAGGCGGATGGTATTTTCATCAATCAAGATAAATATGTGGTGAGATACTAAGGAAGTTCAAGTTCATCGATGCAAAGTCATCCGGCACCCTATGAGACAAGACTACACATCTACTCTTGAAGGAAAATAGTGGTGAAAGCGGTTGATGTGCACATGTACAGTCTATGATTGGATCTTTAATGTACCTTACATCATCTAGACCAGATATTATGTTCGCAGTGTGTGCATGTGCAAGGTTTCAAGTCACTCCCAAGTTCTCTCACCTGACTGCTGTGAAGAAGATTTTCAGATATCTTAAACCATTTCCTACTATGGGATTGTGGTACTCTAGAGATTCCCCTCTAGATTTGGTTACTTACTCAGCTAGTGACTATCTTGGAGCTAGTTTGGATAGAAAATCTACAACATGTGGATGCGAATTTCTTGGGCAGATTAGTGTCATGGCGGTGTAGAAACAAACTATGGTGGCTAATTCATCAACCCGAGGCGTAGTATGTGGTCTTGCAAGTTGTCAGTGCCCAAGTTCTATGGCTTTTTAATCAACTTTTGGACTATGGGTACAATTTCATGAATACCATCATTCATATTGACAATAGCGATTACCATTTGCATTATAAAGAATCCGATTCAACACACAAAGACTAAACATATTGAAATTAGACACCATTTCATAAGAGACATTATGAAAAGGACTAATTCAAGTTGTCAAAATTCATATTGATGACAACTATGCTGATTTATTAACAAAAGGACTTGATGTGGGTAGATTTCAGTACTTGGTAACAAGTATTGGAATGCTAAATCCATAAACGTTTTGTGTCAAATTGTCATTGGTGTTGAGTGGAAGTTTCTGGGTACTCATATTGTTGTATAAGTTTGTATATGTTTTGTGCTTGTGTTTTTGTTTGTTCAATAAATTTTATGCAAGCATAGTTGGGAGTTGATCTTAAAAGGTGTATATCTGATATACACAACAAATGGTTATTGATTCACCATGTCTAATCCACATAAGAATCAACTAGTCCAGAGCAAACGACTACTGGTAAAGACTTGACAAATCCGTTTATGGTTGATAGTTTACCAAAAACTATATGGTCATCAACTCACCATATTCTCTATGATTAAGAGTTGGCTAGTCCATAGCAAACGGCTCATGGTAAAGACATATCAAATTCGTTGATAGCTGGTAGTTTGCTAAAAACTATGTGTTAGCCGTAACATTTTTATTAGAAGTGATGGTCATTCATATTTAGGAACTTTGTAACGTGTGTTAAATATAGTGATAGAATAGTCAACGGGCTCGTGGATTCGGCTAAGCCAAATGGCTAAAAGCTATGTTAAGCTAGCCTTATATAAGTTGTCATCCAATCCAAGTCCAATCCAAGCCCAAGCCCAAGCCCATGGGGCATTTTATCTTGTACTATAAATACCCCTCAAAGTCTCATTTGAGGGGTGTGCTTGAAAGTGTGTGTGTGTGTTTCCTTATGAAATATTGTTTCATCTTCTTTTCTTTATCTCTCTAAATACTTACGAATACATATTCAAGTCACCATCTTTGCTTAATCTTTCTTGCTTCATTCTACGCATAAGTATTTGTGTGTGGTTCGTGTTCATCGTGTGTTAAAGGTTGCAACGTGGTAAAGTTGAGTATATTTAAGGTCCTACAATTGTGTATAACGTGGGTTTATGTCATACGTGTTCTTCTTGTGGTAAGCGTGGTATTCGTGTGATAAGGTTGATATATTTAAGGTCCTACAATTGGTATCAATCGCCCATAAACGGATTTGTCAATAAGGTTGATATATTTTTGGCGGGAAAATTTGAGTAAAATTTAAATTTTAGGGGGTCTAAACGTTCAATTTTACGAAATTCAAATTTTGGTATAACTTGGAAAATTTTGGTCAAAATTCAAATTTTGGACCCAATTCAAATTTTTCGGTCAAATTTGGCGTCAAAGTCAAAACTCAAAATTTTCATACAACCTTAGAATTGGTTTTTATTGTGAATTTCAAATTTTGGGACAGAAAATTTTACGCCTAAGAACAAATTTGCGAGTCAGATTTTCAGCAAAACTTCAAACGGCTATAACTTTTACAACAACCGAGCTTAATCTTCATCAAACACAACTCCTTTATCGTTGAATCGATCCTACATCAACTTTATCGGTAATACCCTTATCAATGGCAACTCAACAAGACATTCATGCACGGTGGGTGCAAAACCGTCCTCCTATGTTGGAAAAAGGTGGTTATCTTCAATGGACAAGTCGATGCTCTGTTACATCGAGACCAAACCTAATGGAAAACTAATGATTCAATCCATTACGAATGGACCCTTCAAGCCTCGACAAGTCCAAGACCGAAATCTTGATGCAACACCTCCCGTCCCACCATCCTTTTCGTACTCAATATGAATCGAATACAATGAAGAGGATAAGCAAGTCAAGCGGATGACATGGCAATTCATATTGTCCAACTAGGTTTACCAAGAGACATCTTTCTTTGTCAGAGCAGGTTGAAACCGCTTTCCATATGTGGGAACGTGTTAGACGGCTTTGTCATGGAACATAAATTGGTCAACAAGATACGGAGAACAAGTCGGTAAGCGCATGGGAGAAGTTTACATCTACTCCGGAGAACCCATTGAATCCTACTATGGAAGGTTTGCACTTTAATGAATGAGCTTATCCGAAACAAGTTGGAACCCGTAACTATCGT